>JANHFO010009717.1:269965-295526 GCA_032468095.1 Pareas carinatus | reverse complement strand
TAGATAGATGGATGGATGGATGGATGGATGGATGGATGGATGGATGGATGGATGGATGGATGGATGGATGGATGGAAGGATGGATGGACGGACAAATATACAAATTAGATTAGAACAGAACAGATAGATTTCTTACTTTAGAAAAGACTGAAAGTCTTCACATACTGTTTCGCAGCCTGGCCATTTGCATACTCCGTGCCCATAGAGCGGATGACTGTGAGAGGGTTCTTCATGGGATAAACTGAAAGAATAATTAAAAGGTGGAAGAGAGGAAATTAATATCATGTGAAACTTTGAATAAGCTTACTTTGTTGTTTTAAAAACATATTTATCAGTATAATCCAGTAATAAAACAAAATACTGGGGAATAAGCAAATCATTTTGGATCACACAATACAGATTTATTTTATTTATTTATTTATTTATTCTATATTTATAATTTGCTTTATATCCCACCCTTCTCCCAAGGGACTCAGGGCGGCTTGCAGGCACTATTAAAATACATAATACATATACACTTTAAAATATTATTTAAAAGGATTAAATTAAGCCTGTGTTAAAAAAAATTTAAGAATTCCATCTAAAACCCCAAAAAATTAAGAGCAGGAGATTTGCACAGTACAGATTTTCAAACTTGGAGCATCATTGCTGTTTTTCATAAGCCAACATAAAAATGACGGAATGGAAGGAGATGGAATCTGCCTGAACACAAAATGGTCAGGGAAATGAATCTGTTACATGTACTACCATATTCTGAAGTATCTTTATTCAACTGTGGTATGAGTAAAGGATTTTTTTTTCCAATTCTCATAATTTTAGATGACTTTTATATATAAAGCTTTAATTTTTACCCCATTCATCTTTTTACAGAAAGCTATTCCCAATACAATTAAGATAAACAAATAATTTTTGGTTTAAAATTTTCCCACAAGGATTCCTTTTACATGTTTCAGTTTTTTAACTGGAATATTGCCTCTTACACACCAACAACCAGCAGTCTTATCTCTGAACTATCACAGAGGTATATTTGCCTACAACATTGGTTCAAGATGGCTCCCATAACCATTTTGTTATTTTGTTATTCTTCATTTGCCTTAACCTTCTGCTGTAATTCACACAATTAAAAAAAAAAGGTACAACATTTAACTGTGTTGAAAGCCTATCAATTCTAAAAACATTAACCTGGAAAATGTTTATTTGTTTTGGTCCTGAACCAATTTTGCAGAAGCTTGGATGATCCAAAAAGCTGAATGCATTAAATTAATTTTCTTCAGTGGAGCTCTGAAGACATGAGTGAAGACATGATAAACATTATATTCAGATATTATGAAATATGCTACTATTATAGTTAACATATTTAGAATAAGCATTATGGTAATAGCAGGAACTTTTTTTAAAATTATCAATTAATGTACTAGTACAAAGGACATCATATTTGGACTAGAAGAAGCAGGACTTAAATTTCTATTTTGCTGCTATTTGTAGTGATTACAGTAACTCAGTTGAATATACTTTTGATTGATTAAAAAAAACAAGAAAGGAAGTAAGGATAGCATACATTCCCTGACTGTGCTGGAAACCTGGAATACATATTAATGCTAAAGTGGAACATCTGTATTTTTACTGTCTGAACTATAGCAAAATTGTTAGTAAACAGGATGTCTGGAAAGTAATAGTAATAGATTGGCTCTGGTGATTGTGTTGAAAGAACAATGTGAAATACATTTTAATAACTATTCCTACAGAAATGACTATTGGAAAAAAGTAAAAAGAGCATTACTGAATGAACGATATCTGCCCTCTACAATTAACAAATAGGAATAAGAGGGAAAATGTCAAAAAGAAGTGGTCTGCATGACACTTTTCACAGAAAGGTAAAGTTTTGATGAGCACAATATGAGTTTAAGCAACTCATAAAGTCTCACCTGTGTAAATAAAAATGTCTTTCAAAAACAATGTTGCTGTTTTTGACTTATAGAAATAAAATACTTTTTTAGCAAATGAAGAAAGAGAGAAAGAGGGATTAGAGATTTGCAATACTCATACCAACAATTTTATACTAAAGTTAGATAATTCATTTAAGTTTCACTGGAAACACTTTTATAACTGTTGTTACTCACAATCAGCTCTTCTAAACATTGAATGATTTAATTGGTTTTCTTGTTATCAATTGATTGCCCTATTGAATTACCAGCCCCTTTAGGTCAATAAAAAATGTATAGCTATGCTCAGATCTTGCAACTTTTACATTTTTTCATTACAATCAAAAGAATATAAAAATGTAAGAACTACAAGATGCAGTAATTATAAGGCCAGCAACTTATAAACTGTATAATTTTGCCACAATAAGTATTCATTACTTCCATTTTTAAATATCATTAACAAAATTCTGCACAAATGCTGATCTTTGCCTTCCAGTATATAATATATTAACTTTTGGAGAATCATGTACTTATTCATTTGTATTTCTGATATTTTCTAGGATATTATCTAACTAAATTAAATTGGAATAACTAGCAGTCCATTTTATGTTGAAATACTCATTCAAATAATAAGCAGTATGTACAGTTAAAAAGTTGTGTTTCTAGTCATACTTTAAAAAATATACTTTCTGGGAATTGTGATTATTTTGATTGATTTTTGTCAGACACTGACAATGATAGTTTTTCATATCTACATTGAAAAATCTATGTTGGGAAGGAAGGAAGAAACGAAGGAGACCAGAGACAGATAAAGAGAAGAATTATATACATCACTTCCTAAATTAAAAATGAAAAATTGTCAATAATGGGATATAGGGCATACTCTCTTAAAGCTTTGATTCCCACATGGGCACCAAGCATTTTGAGATGCTGCACTGAAGTCATAGAGGTATTGCAGGATATTTTATTATTTAATAAGTGGAACTCTTGCTGTGGTGCCCTATAATGCCATGCAATACAGCTTGAGACCCACTAGAGGTTGTGTGAAAAAAAATACTGAAAATCCAAGGGTGTAATTAACTGAGAAGGTTTGAGAATTTCTGCCTCAAATTATAAGATTCTTCCAACTGAGCTTGACTTGGATGGATGAGCCAATGTAGATTGCTTGGCAGCAGTATGGAAGTGGCTTTCAACTGCCTTGTTTTGATTTTTGACTATTCAGTCCAGCCTATGTTCTAGAGATTTCCTGGTACTTTCCCAAACAAGTACTGAACACACCATAGGCATTTGGAGAAACAAGTATGGTGTGTTCAATGTTTAAACATGGGGAACATATAATAATTGACTGTGTTATATTGTGCCGAAATTGCACCTTTCTTTTTACTGTCTTTAAGGAATCATAATGGAAACCAATCAGCCACTAAGATCAATGTAGATAATGTAGATAACGTGACTACTCAAGCTTATACATGCAATGGCAAACAACAATTACTAGTACATATAATGGAATAACTAACACCTTTTGCTATGCCAAAATTTGATTATAGATGCATTATCTGCTCTGGAGTGACAGGAAGTGATGACATTATTAGATACAATCTTTATTGTATCTCAATTATTTATAGGATCTGTGTTCTTTTATAAAATATAAAAAGATGGATATTCCTGATTAAATAGGAGCTACAGAATTAGAACAGTAACTGAATTCTGTTTTAAGGATCTGAATCAACACAAATGTTGTTTGTCTTACCGTTTCCCTCCACTTCTACTCTGTCACTTTAACTCACTACTTGATTTGCCTCAATACAAACATTATTTGAAAACAATAAAGGATTTATTATAGTTTTAGGCAAATCCAGCAGTATCTTTAATTTTTATTTGTTTTACAAATGCAATTTTATCTCCCCAACAAGATTGCCTTGGACAATCCTGGCTTGATTTAGAAACGAACTTTGTGATATTTTCTTATGGATTCAAACTAATCCTATTTTCCTCAACAGGAAAGGTAAGCTTACCCCTGTAAACTCTTGCTAAATTAGTAGACATGTCTGGACAACATACTGGAATTCAGTCAGCTTATCAAGAGACAGATTGCAGAAGTCCTCTTCTTATAGTGAGTAATGAGAAAATTATATGCTTAACATTTAAATAAGAGATTTGATCATTCTAAACTGAAACATACAGAATAGCAATTCTACATATACTTAGGCTGTGTTACTTGACATTCTATTTAGATTACCAGAAATGAGTAACAAAACAACAGGGTTAGTGAATAAACATGTTTTTCTAATCCATTTTATTTTCTTGGTTTAGCTAGCATAGCTTTCATGACAGGAAGGTCAACCTAAAAGAAATTCCTACTCTACCCTAACTGGTTGGGTGATTCCCCTGTAAGATAATTAAGTCATCAGAAGGTCTTACTCACCCTATTCAGATCCAAGCATAATCAATGCACTGAGAACATCAAGAACCTAAGAGATGGTTCTCTGTCTTCTGAAAAAGTTACACTCTCCCAGAGCAAATAGATATGCATTTTGTAGAGAGCTATCTGGTTCCCGATTTTTTTTTCTGATTTTCTACATTGAAGTAACAGCAAGAAACATCTTTTACTGGACTTGACTGAGTTAACAGCCACATGGACATGGAAAGAATCCAAAACACTTGTCAATCCTCCCGAATAAGACAGACAGGAAACATGATTAGATGAGCTAACTATATTTGTAAGGTTACATTAACAGAATCTTGCAAGTCTAAAGGCACAAACTTCCTGACACCACTCTTAGCTACCTGATCAGTTAGGGTGGGTCCTTCCTAAATTTCTTTCTCTGGCCATTAAGTCATTGGGGGCTCCTCCCTTTCATGTTGATTGTTTTCTATGCAGCATCTCTTTCCCTTAACCCCCAAGGTCACCCACACATTCCATTACAACACTGGATAACACCAGATTCAGGCATGCTGGTTTAAGTGGACAGTAACCTTAATTACTTAATCAATTTATAAGCTGCTTCAATTGCTGCAGCATCTTTAGGTATCATACAACACCAAAATAATACAATCTAAAAAACAACAGGATGAAAATAGTAACAATACAAATATATTAAAATAGCACATACTGAGGAAACCAAGCAACCTACAAACAGAAAGATGGTCAAATAAGTATATTGGTATTGAACCATGAAGTTTCAAACACCAGTCATTAACTCACCTTTCCACCCTGCTTTTTTCTTAAGATGACTATATATTGCCACACATATCATCCATGAAAGTCAGTGGTGAAATTTGCTAGTTGCTTCACTAGAGTTAAGATTTCACTGAGTCTAACACAGGCCACATAGCACAACAGTCTTCAGTGCATAGGATGTAAACAAATTTTTTTGAACAAAAGTCATAAGAGTTCACTGCACTTGGGGATTCTGGTCTTATACAGTTAAGAAAAGAGAATGATTGAGGGTCAGTTGGACATGTCAGAAATATTTGTTCGGTTCATATTTAACAAATTTGCAATTTCTGAATTGAAAGGACAACCAGAATGTAGTTATTCTTCTATATTTACAATGCAGTTTAAAAACAACTGTACCGAAATGTACAGCGCTGTAGGAAAAACTGTATAAAGATTACTAATGATGAAACATTTGCAAAAATCTGCATAACCTGCAATATTAAGGAAAAAGCATTTGCAATAGTACACCAAAATGTGTATTCATTTTGTAAGACCCCTAGAAAAATATGTTGCATTAAAATAGTTTGGAATATAAATTAAATAAAAATAATCAGGAGACATAGAATATGATACATTTGGTCATAATGGAAATCAAATATATCATGGCCTAAAGTATTTACATGCAATACACAACATCAAGAGCAGAAGTTATAGCCAGTAACAACAACACAAAGAATAAGTACTGTCATCATCACAGTAATAGCAATAATAACAATATTTCTCTATGTCACAGTCTTCATTTCAATAGCATTTTAACTCAAACTGTATAGAATTTTTTTTCCATGTCTAAGATAGAAACATTGGACAACATACCTATATTTGAGTGTCTAAGTTATTATTGGTGAATAATAGTATCAGTGAAAGACAATATATTTCAGAAGGAATAAAGAATCATTAGAAAAAACAGAAGACAAAAACAAAGGCTTCAAGATCAAAGTAAACACCAGTATCACCAAGAATACAGCACTAAGGTTCATCAACCTATAAAATTCAGTTTTCAAATGTATTTAAAAAGAGAAATATGCTTCCTTCCCTCATAGATAAAACATTAACTTTAAAAAATAGCTCATACATAGTGTGGAATATTTTTCTATATTCACTTTAGAACTATAATTTAAATTATTATTAGCTCCCTCCCCTCAAATTCTTTATTACTTTTTAGAGTTCAGTTTTGCAACAACTTTCCTGACTAGGGGACTGAAAAAATCTATTGATTTTCACTTTGTTCTGTCTGGGTACAACATGGATTTCAGAAATTTATTAATATAACCCAAAGAATTTTGGCAATTGCTAGACTGGTTTTTTTTGGGGAAAAAAATCTAGCAATGTGCAAAAAACTATGACAAATTTTTACCACCTTCTAGGGCAGTGGTCACCAACTTGTGGGCCCTGGCCCACTGGTGGGCTGCCAGAAGATCTGGGTGGGCCGCAAGGGGTCGGCTCAGCCGGCAAGAGTGCCAGGATTTTGGCCAGTGTGGCACTCGAAGATCAACCACCATGGTGTCCAGAGGTCCAGAGATCGGTCCGCAGGGCACCCGAAAACTTATAATTTGGCCCGTGGGTGCCCAGAGATCAATCTGCGGGGCGCTCGGAGACCTATAATCTGGCCCACGGGCCGATCTCCAGGCCTTCAGGCACTATAGGCCTCTGGGTGCCCAGAGATCGATCCGCAGGGTGCCCGGAAGCTTGGAAATCGCCTGCGGGGTGGAGGCCAGTAATTCGGCTTGCGGGGTGCCTGGAGATCAATCCGCGAGGCACCTGAAGGCCCGCAGATTGACTCGAGCAGCAGGGGTGCACAGAGCTCGGCCGAGCCGACAAGCAAGTGAGGAGGAGGAGGGAGTAGAGTGCTAGGTATGTTTGTGTATGTGCGTGTGTGTGTCTCTCTGTCTCATTCTGTGTTTCTCTTTCTCTCTTTCTCTCTCTCATTCTCTTTTTCTTTCTCTCTCATTCTCTCTTTCTCTCTCAATCTCCCTCTTTCTCTTATTCTCTCTTTTTCTTTCTCTCTCTCGATCTCTGTTTGTTACAGTTCTCTGACCATTATTTTACAAATGTATGTACCTTTTAAAAAAAATTCATACTGGTAGGACTCGGGATTTCAAATTGTGAATTTGGTAATCCCCGAGGTCAAAAAGGTTGGTGACCACTGTTCTAGGGCATTCTCAAGGGTTTTTTTTTCTCAAATTCATGTTTGGTCAAGATTGGTTTATGTACTGTATATAATCTATCTATGCTATCAAAATAATGGACGTTTTTACTCTTCTAAGGACACGAGGATAGCATGGAACACAAGAGACAACTTACATTACTCTGACTCACATAATCTCAAAGCAAAATGTTTTTCAAATATTTTTAACATGCGGCCCCCAATCATTAAGCACACAGCAATCAAGTAGAGAAGATGCAACTCATATACATATCTGCACTAGTCATCTAATCCAGAGGAACAACTACAAGAAAACAAGTAACTGCCAAACAAAATATAGATTTCTCTATGAGTAATTTCATAGCAAGTGATGTCAACTGATAAAAAAATGACACTCTCTGGATCAGGATTTAACAATCTATATGGAGTGGTAAATTTATTGCATCTGTTTTTGGAAAGTATAAATACAATGGAACACATCAGATCTGTGTGTGTTAGGCAGAAGAGACCCTGTTCCTCAGTTCTGAAATCCCTCCTATCTCAGCCTCTTACATAGGATGAAAAGTAAATTCTCTTGAATTAAACAGAGGCCTCTACATAGAGGAGTGTCTCCGCTTGACCCAAATACTGATCTTGAATGTTTGCTCATTACAAAAAACCCAGCCTCTGTTGTCTTACCCACTTCTCTTGGCAGCAGCAATCCCAAACTGGATCCTTGACTCACAAACAATTATAAATTGCTTCATTGCTCCCAGGATATGCTCAAAGTAGACCCTTAGGGATAATTACTCCCAGTTTAAGAACCACTGATATATAAGGTGGATATTGAAGTCCAGAAGCGGCTACTCTTTACAATCAAAGTATACATGAGAAAAATCAAACTACACGTTGGGGTAAAACGATCATAGGTAAACAAAATTGTACGTAGTTAGTACTCCAAAGTGGCTTCTACTTTTTCAAAAATAATTTCCCCCTACAACCAAGGTAGGCTTAAAACTTAGACAAAACTATTTTTTTCATGAGATACTGTATGCCAACACTACTTTGTGTTTCAGTTCCAGTACCTGTGCAATTGTCTTTTTTATGTTTTCTTTTTTTATCTATTCAATTTTCATCAGTATCTAGATATTCAGAATAGATGTCACATTAGAAATACTTTAATGGGCAGATTTAAAACTCTAGCATTTTTAATCATTTCACTGCTAATTAACAAGAACATTTTCTCTTTTCTTTTCTTTTGAGTGTCTCTTCACGTACTTGCATACTGTCATCACAGCTTCCTTATAGCCTTTATTTTCCGAGGCTTTAGATATTTAATTCCCTTTAATCTTAGCTCATAGTCTCTTCTCTTCCTATTCTTTTTTATTTTAGCTGCTCACTTCAGTATTTGTAGTAATATTTTTTTAAATCCTTCATTCTAACTGGTGTTACTGGTGTTCTAACTTTTAATAAAAAATAAATAAAAATGAACAGGAATATGATTAACGTCTATATATAACATACATAAAAAATTAGAACAGCTGTATAATTTCATATCCTTCACCCCCAATTGCATTTTCTAAGGTGGTTTGATTTTATACATGGATTTGATTTTCAGCTTATCAGAATTACACTCTACTTATCTTTGTTAAATTTATTCCTCTCTGCATAGTTCTCTAATTTATGCATAAGAAATTGGATTGATTTGGTATCTTAGGTTAACTTTATCCTAATTAAACAAACATTTTGCTTATTTTTCTCATTGATTCTCATTTATGCTTGTATATATAATTTATTTCTATGATGAAAAAGAGGAGGAGGAGGAGGAGGAGGAGGAGGTGGTGGTGGTGGAAGGGGAGGATAGATGAATTCATGAATTCAGTTTTCTCCTAACTAGAGTTTCTGTGGTAGAATTGACTAGGAAAATCAGAAGAGGAGTTGGTGTGGCTGGCTGTAATTAAATAAATAAAACTATTAATAGAATTGATTTGTACTGACTATGCATAACTCAGTCCTGGAGTCAGGAACATATTTGATATGAGGATACTGACACACTTAGCTTTGTGTTTGTCTGTGTATGTGTGCATGCGTGTGCATGAATATCATAATGTCTCTCTGAAAGAGAAAAATCAATTCTATTTGAAGGAACTAATCACTAGACTTAAGAAGTCTTCATTAACTCTATCCTATGTGGACAATTATAGGACAATCTTGAACTTTCAATGGTTATGTAAAGCTCTCAGGGAAGGATGATATCCTCAGTGTGGAAGGTCCTGGTAATTATCCTAACCTGTTTCAAATTCACATCAGAATGGATTGCATGATTGTATCCGTCTTCTATGCTGGCTATTCATGTTGATGGATGATCTTAGGTTTGGGTTCATCAGAGGGAATCTAACTAGTTTGTCTTTTCTTACTTCTGAAAATATATTGCTCATTCTAGGAAGGTGAGAAAATAGAGGTTGCTCATTTTCAGTTACCATATACCTCTTAATGGCATTTTGTGCTTAGTGTGGGTTTTTTGGGGGCGTATGCATTGCATTATAGTGCAGTAGGTGGTTATTTGTCAAACCACAACCTACTTCTTGGTAAGCTAGAACAAAGTGGAATAGATAGCATCACCACCATATGGATTTGGCTGACAAACCGTACTCAACGAGTAGTCCCTAGTGGTACTACATCCACACAAAGAGAAGAAATAGTGGGGTACCAAAAGGTTCCGTCTTAGGCCCAGTACTCTTCAATATCTTTATAAATGACTTAGATGAGGGAATAGGAGAACTTATCAAATTTGCAGATGACACGAAACTGGCAGGAATAGCCAACAACCTACACGATAGGCTCAAGATCCAGATGGATCTCAACATACTTGAACACTGAGCCGTATCAAACAAAATGAAATTCAGCATAGAGAAAAGTAAAGTCTTACACTTAGGCAAGAAAAACCAAAAGTACACATACAGATTAGGTGAAACCTGACTTAACAGCAATAACTGTGAAAGGAATCTTGGGAGTCCTAGTGCACAATATATTAAATATGTGTGCGGCAGCAGGCAAAAAAGCCAATACAATCCTAAGTTGCATCAACAGAGGGATCGAATCCAGATCACATGAGGTGCTAATACTACTCTATAAAGCCTAAGTAAGACCACACCTAGAATACTACATCCAGTTTTGATCACCACACTATAAAAAAGATGTTGAGACCCTAGAAAGAGTGCAGAGAAGAGCAACAGAGATGATAAGGGGACTGAAGGCTAAAACATATGAAGAACGGTTGCAAGAACAGTGCATGTCTAGTTTAGTGAAGAGAAGAACCAGGGGTGACATTACAGCAATGTTCTAATACTTGAGGAGCTGCCACAAAGAGGAGGGGGTCAACCTATTTTTCAAGGCACCTGAAGGCGACAAGGAATAATGGGTGGAAACTGATCAAGGAGAGATTCAACCCAGAAATAAGAAGAATTTTCCTGACAGTGAGAACAATCAATCACTGGAACAGCTTGCCTTCAGAAGTTGCTTCATCACTGGAAGCAAGAAGAGACTAGACAGCCACTTGTCTGAAATGGTATAGGGTCTCCTGCTTGAGCAGGAGTTGGACTAGTTGACCTACAAGGTCCCTTCCAAGTCTGCTATTCTATTAAACTAAGATGTTCCTCAGTGCTCCATTCTTTCTTCATTACTTCTCAATTTATTCATAAAATATATGAGGAGGAAGATCATCAGAAGAAGGAAGGATGTCTGTTTTATTTAACATGAGTCTTAAAAAGGATGTATTTCTCATATTAAGTAAATAAGAACTCTCTAAATTTTGAAATGTATTTACCTCAGCTATACATGAGCCACTTCTATCTGTTATATAAATGCACTCAGGGAAAACTTTCCAACTTCGGCATATGTACCAGACAGCAGTCCACTAAATATACTATATACCACTGTATTATTAGATGGGAATCATGCGACAGCTCCAGGTCATGTTGCAAAAAATGTGGAATTTCTGTAGCAACAATGCTGGGTAGATTACATCTACAGCTAAACATAAATTGAATTGTTCTGCTAGAAGAAGAACTAGTGCTTTCTCACAATAACAATCATGTTTATAGTAACCATAACTTTGTTCATATTGTATTAGAACACCACCAAGAGAGTAAGGAAAATATACATAGCAGTTCCATTCAAGCAGATACACAACATGTTTCCTTCATTTCTATTTTAAAAAAGCAACCATATTACATAGGACACAAGACTGTTTCATCAGGAAAACCAGCTGAAGCACACAGGTACTGTAAATAGCATATGCTATTGCAGGTGCTATACTTTCTATTTGTTTGTGTTTATCTCAACAACATAACAAATAATCAGACAAACAGAGAAAACATTTGGCACGGTAATGGTAATGTGGTATACAGGGTAAACATCTAGCTTTTGCTGGTTTGTAAATTTGCAAAATTTCTTGATCCATATTCTTCAAAAAATACCCCTTTCCTTATGTGTTTCTTCTATTAGGCTTGGATCTATGCTGTATTGTATTAAGGATTTAATCACTGGAGATAAACTATAATTTAGAGATATCAGAATTAAATCTTAGGTTGAATTTAGAGAGGAAAAGCAAAACAAAAAGTAAAAATGAAGATACAGTTCTTCCAAATTGTCAAATCGAAGGCTTCTTTTTGGAATTACCAGTGATTTAAAATGAAAGTATCTTTACGAAAGCATAATTGGGATGATACATATATTTTTTAAGCATAATAAAGTGTAGTACCATCCACGGTGAACATAATTTTGATTCTCCAGTAAGAATATCTGTCAACTTAGACTTTTTCATTGTACTTTTTTTTAGCAATAGTAATAGCACTTAGACTTATATATCACCCGATAGTGCTTTACAGCACTCTGGGTGATTTACAATGTCAGCATATGGCCCTCAACAATCTGGGTCCTCATGTTACTGACCTTGGAAGGACAGAAGGCTGAGTCAACCTTGAGCTGGTCAGAATCGAACTCCTGGCAGTGGGATGCACAGTTAGCCTGCAATACTGCATTCTAACCACTGTGCCATCAATAATAATTATTTTATCTATTAATAATATTAATAAAAATACCATTTGTTAAGAAAAAACATCATCTCCTGCTTATGTGTAGGCACATAAATGTCTGGAAGCTGCTCCTATCATGTCTATATTTGACCCGAAATAGATAGAAATTAATTGCCAGACAACCATGACTTGATGCATTAATAAATAAACGGATATGGTTGTGCAGTGGATCAAATCCAAATGGTAAAAATGCATTTGGACTGTGCCAGGCACAACAGTACTACCTATCAGGAAATTCTTAAAGGAGCCATGTCTTTTCCTAGCCTCATACAGCTGTTGTTAGCAATAGACGCAGGCTCTGGGGAACAGGCACTGTACGGTGTTCCCAACAAGTATTAAATGTGTGTCTGTGCGTGCAGCAAATCACATGTTACACTTTGAACTTGGATCACTGCACAGTCTTACTGAGAGTTAAGAGCTGGAACATTCACACATAGGCAAAAGAAAAAAGAAACGGAAAGATCCAGGAATTAAGAGGTTAGGAATCACACAGATAACTTGGTTTCTGCAATAAGGCCTAACACATGACACATGTTGCTGAGAGGGGAAATTTGCTTTTTACACTGCATTGACCACAGCACCCACAGGCACAACTGCAACATCTTTCTGTGAATGGGACCGAGTGCCAGATGGAAAGAGACACTGAACAAGCTGTACAAGTGCCTGGGGGACTGTCCTATATTAATAGCACCTGTGTTGAGGAAAAGATTGTGCTCTGGATTTGAAAGGCCCTTTAAAGGGCCATCAGAATGTTATCTTTAAAAGTGCATGTGAACAGACACATCGCAAATCGAATTAAAAAAAATGTTGCAGCAAGCGCCTTTATTCCTTAGGCATTTTCTCAAGGAAGGGTATTGGCTACATTGTTTATGCCACTTTCAAAAGCCAACTTTACTAGGCCTAAGCACATTCCTATTTTTTTGTGGTTTTGTTTTTTTATTGCTCGAATAAGAATATAATATCGTGTCAGACAATTTGCTTTTATTCTTCCAGATCTTCTTGTATAAAGTAATTTTACCTGGCATAGAAAAATGGCTATACAAATGGGTATTATATTTAAAGAGTTACCAGTGTTAGTTTTGTTTCACAGAACTTCTGTCTGTGTATGTCAAGCCATTACTAATAAATTCACACTTCGTGACTAATCAGAGGCTCATTTCATATAAAGCAGGCATGCAGACTTGTGGGGCAACAGCTTGTTTCTGAAACAGTACAACTTGCTATAACTTTTTGCTATTGCCTGAAAAGCCTTAAGGAAAAGTGTAAGTTTCTCACAACATCCAGAAAGTAATTAAATTAGACATTAGAAACTGAGAAGTCCATGAAAAAATACAGGGAGGAAACTGAATGACAGAAATGGTTTGCTATTGAGATGACAACTTCATTGTAAATGAATATTGTAATGCTTTTAATATTATTAAAATGTCATTAACCTATCCGTTAAGTTCAATGGGGCTTACAAGTAATGGAGATAGAGATGGAAGAAGCTGTAGGCATCTGAGAGGCACCAATTTGGAGAAGGTTTTGATTGATTTAAGACTCAGTGAGAATTTTACCACTCTTTTCAACAGAAACTGGAAGAAACAACTGCCATCATGTTAAATAAATCTTCAGAAGAGTAAATTATATTTACAAAGTTAATTTAAAGTATTTTCCATCTTCCTAACATTTGTAGTATTTTATTTATTTTATTTTTTATATTTTTATACCGCCCTTCTCCATCCTCAATATAGATTTGAAGTTCTATCCATTTTTTTTAAACTGACTTGCTCTTTTGGGATACTCCTAAGAAATACAGTGAAAAACAAACTCAACAGCATACAAGTCAGTATAAAATAACAATTCAATGTTCCACTGATGTTATTCAGTTGTACTTAAACAACTCCAGTTGAATTGGTAAATTGTGCCGACAAAATTTATTATTTCAAGGATAGGGTGGCAAAATATTTCGTTTAACTCCAAGCTGTTGGACAGCAATACTTGTTTACAGCTTTGGCTTAGAATTATTTCAAAATTATATATACATATTAACAGTAAGTTATCAGCAATCAATATGCAAAAAACTCTTATCAAGTTATATTAGAGACAAATGTAACCATTTTGGTAGCAAGAAAAGAGTGGCATTATAGAAAGCACTAAGCTATCTGTCAGCCAGATGGAAGTATAAAACAATACATATGCTAAAATTTGGAAAAATTCTGTTTGGCGTCTGCCAAGACTAACCCAATCTATTTAAAGTGCTTTTGGATACAGTGCATACAAAATAGTATAATTGATCGTTATTATATTTGACCAGAAACCAATGAAACATGCCAATTCAACATTTCTATAATATCAGGTCAGATTCCAGAAGACCATTGAGTGACAAATCTCATCCTCCCACCCAAAAGACAGCCATGTGATGGAATAAGTAACTGCAGATAGTTCGCTTAACAAATATTTTAAGTTGAAGTATGATAGAGACAGAGAATGAAAGGGAGGAGAGATATGAAGAGAAATAATTTTGTAGGAATTACTGTTATTTGAAAGATGGACTGGTAGGAAAATGAATAGGTACATCTAATGGACTAAAGGTTTTCAAAAACATGATTACCATACAAAATAAATGCCTGTAGGAAAGGATTTAGCTGGTCAAAATTACCAATAAGATAGTGTTGAGAGAAGGGAATCATACATTTAAAAAAAACAAAGCAAAAGACAATTTAATTATTTTAAATTAGGTAGATTCCTATGAAAAAAATCAAAATTAATAGAATCAATTTATTGATGTGAATTAATATGACATTTATTACACTTCTGCAAAATAAATCCTGGATAAAAAATTGTCAGACAGTGGCTGCCATTATTAGTGACTGTTATTTTATTGTAATGGAAAACAAAACCTAATGGAAAAGATGACTTTCCTGTGTTTATGTTTCAAAAACAGAAAAAAGAAAAACCCAAGGAAAATCTTATTAAATGCTCTTTATTCAGTCACATAATTTCCAAGGCTTGTATATGAACTTTTCTTTGATGATGTTCCCAGAGATGTCTCTATATATTGGGTTAATAAGTAATGTGATTTATATTTACTGTAATAATTGAATAACTTCTGAAAAATGCTATCACTCTCATTTAACCTGCATCTTATTGGTGCAGATGGGTAAGCAAAGTGCATTGATTTTCTTCAATGTGTGAAAACTAAGAAAATATCAGTTCCTCCACTTCTGTCTTTATGTCGGAGAAGATTGTGAACAATCTTCTGTCTCCTTTTGCCTACAAAATTGTACCTTTCACTGCAGGGACGAAAGCATTCCATTCAAGTCAAGGTGCAGAGTCTTTAGTCATTGCCTAGCCATACATGTAGAGGAGCTTCAAATAGCAGCAGTGTTGAACAACAAAAAGGCCCTGTGCCAGACAGAAGAAGTCATAGACTGTATCCAGCACATAGACATAGGTTCCTTACTCCTACTTACACAGATTTCTTTTAAAAGAATGTAGAACACTTTTGAAATCCATTTGAGATCTTTGGAGCTGTCTCTTCCCTTCCTTGGGGAATGTCTCCTCTATATCGCAGTAGACCAAAGGGGGAAAAAAAGGCAGATGTGGAGGAAAAGCCAAGACTGAAAGGCAATATTTTCCTGTGATACACAAATGCCTTTCCTGTTACTCAATGATTTCATCATCTTTCCAAATAATTATCTAGGAGAAAATGTCCTGAAAGAGCAAAACTAGGATCTAGAATGGGAAGACCCTCTACCCTTAAAGGAATGATGCAGGGTTGCATTATGGAATATTATTGTGGCAAGAATTGGAGAATGATACTTCTTTCTCCCCTGAAGTCTTCTTGAGAGAGCTTGGTGGGGTCAAAATTAACAGGCCTTGGTTTTCTTTTACAATTGAGAATTCTGTTTTGAAATTATTTAAGAGAGAACGAGAGAAAGCGAGGGAGGGAGAGAGAAAGGGAGAGCACTTTGAAGGAATGTTGGCTATGTACTCATCATCGACAAACATAATCAATGACAAGCTAAGGTCCATAATGACTAGATGTTTGGGAAAATAGAAAATAAAGGCAACCTTTATGGCAGAATTGCACAGATGCACTGCAATGCACAAACACTGCTATTATAGCTTCTGTTTATTTTGTGGCTACTATTTTTACATAATCACACAAGAACATACAGAAGAAACTCTTTAATATGGTCACCAAACACCCCAGCACATTTTAAAATTAATAACTGGATCCATGTGGTTTGATGTTTTTCTATACCATTGTAAAAAATAACAGCTTGTATTCTGAATAGTTTTATTAAATATTTCATACAGAAATTAAAGACTGTTTTCAAATGTTGCAGAGATTACGTCTCTTGCAAGTGACCCCCATATGTAAGCTGATGCAGGAAGTGTAAATTAGTTATTTGATTGTACAACAGTCAAAGTAATGAGTTCCAAAAAATCCTTTAACATTGTTTCAGTGATAATTACCCTGACTATTTTGTTCAAACTGTTGTAAATAAAGGCACAATCAGTACATCAGAGGCTAACCTATTCAGGGGATTGAAGATACATTACAATCAAATAGCAGTAAGGAGATCTCACTGCGTTATTTTTCAAGAATGTTCATTAAACATATGGTCCTGAAAGCTATTCCCTAGCAAATATTATCACTTAAGGGTTTTGGAATTTGATTTAACCCAATAGTGAAAAAGTGGTCATGTGAAGACCCAAGTATGAAGGAAAATAGTGATCAGTGATCATCTATTTAGGAAAAAGGTTTATTTATTTCATGTACATACATAGAAAAGGAATGATGGATATAAGAGCTATCAGAAGTT
Organism: Pareas carinatus; assembly: GCA_032468095.1. Taxonomy (NCBI): domain Eukaryota; kingdom Metazoa; phylum Chordata; class Lepidosauria; order Squamata; family Pareidae; genus Pareas; species Pareas carinatus. The sequence goes on along the minus strand of JANHFO010009717.1, from coordinate 278,352 downwards.
CTGAATGAGGGAAAGATCACTATTTGATAATATGTTAAGAATAGATGGGATAAATCAGACATGGAATAAAGTACTGTGAGTAGAAGAAATAAAAGAATTGAAATGGAATAACTGCAGAAAGAGACTCAACAGAATGAATGGAAAGTGACAAAAAGGATTTTTAAAATGTGCAAATGCAGACAGAAAAGTACTGTAGAATGAATGTTGGTCAAAAGAAAAATAAAGGATTGTATTTGTTTCTCTACCCACTCTGTTACTGGGAGTTAAAGCTGAAGATATCAAGAGAAACATAACAGTATAGGAATGGGTTACTCAAGACATCCAATGGTAAAACAAGAAGATATCATGAGTGCTGCTGAATGTTGAAAGCTTTTAGTCATACAAAGTGAATGAACGAGAATTGAATTGTAAAACAATGGTATGACAGATAAGTGAACTGCGTTAAGAGGAAGTCGAAAACATAGACACTCATGACTGAAAGGAGTTGATAGATTCCTCGAAAATAGAAAAGTGGGAAGTTTAACAATAAAATGCAGAAGCAAGGATGATCTACAAATAGAAAGGTGTGGAGAGGGATTATGCATAGTGTTGGGATAAACTAGGTTTAATTAAAGTTCAATTTCTTCTCTTATTCAACACCTTTTTCTTTGGCTTACCTTTCCTTACTCCTTTTTGATGCTTTTCAGAGAAAAGGAATAACATAATGGATATGCACATATATATTTAATACTATTACAGCTGCTAGCCTCGACAGCTGGACATTACTGTTCTTAAAAGCAGTGTTTTTCTGTTCTCTCTTCAGGACAAATATTATCCCACTCATAGCAACTAACTAACGAACACTCTGCTAAACATATGAAATGGCCTAGGTCAGTGGCCCCCCAAATTTTGGGCACCAGGGACTGGTTCTATGGAGAAAGGTTTTTCCGCGGACCGAAGAGTGAGTAGTTTTGTGTGCTTCCTGTATCCTGCAAATGGCACTTGGCTTTTTTGCTGGCATGCCGTGGCTCGGTGCCAAGCCATGGAATGGGGGTTGAGGACCCCTTGCCTAGGTAATACTGTTTAAAGTGTAATTAACTTAAATCTACCCATATATTTCAATTTACCAATTAGCAATTCTATAGACATCATTTGAACAGTGATCCTAAGAAAAATGCAAACTATAATCAGCTGAGTTATTCCAGTTAACAGAGTAGAACAGTAGTCATTCAAGCATCAGCCACATGCAAAACAGACAAAAAGATCATTAACCCTAGATAACCTCCTTATTCACTCAGAATCTTAGTAGTTCTTTTCTTTGACCTCCAAAAATCAATGTTTTCATATATTATCATACAGAGTTTTATGATGTTCAGGAAATAGGCACAGAAGTACCTAGCTGACTTTGGCTGATTTCAAAAACCCAGTCCCAACTGCGGTTATAAGTCAAGGTCTGTCTGTAATGGCAAATTATTCTGCATTGTTGCCAAGAAAACTATCCGTCCATGATTTTTACAGAAAGTCAAGATCAACTTGAAGGAGATTTATTAAATAGAAACAAGAACAAGAATCAAGTTCATGAGATGTTGCCTTCTAGTTTCCAAGAAGTAGATGGGACTATTACTTTAACCATATCCATCATTGCCGAAGCTCCCATGAACAATTCCTAGCCTTTCTACTTTAGAGTGATTTGGTAGCACAATTTTGCCAGAGTCAATTATTAATAGGGCACTAGAAGACAACAACTATTGGTAACCCTTAAGTTTCAAATCTAGCAAACTTTTATTTTATTTATTTTTCACAATTCTGTATCATCCATCTCCCCAAGAGAGGAACTCGGGACTGTGTACAATAAAATGCTAAAATATAAAACAGCATATATAAAAGCTTTTTTAAAAATTAAAATAAAGAGGTGGAAAGAGATTAGTCCAAAACGCAAAGGGAGGGCTTTCAGGTCGCTAACCAGCCCTATAGCTGTATGCTCTCCTGGGTTTCCCATGCTAGACCACAAAGCCATGTCTTAATTCTTTCCAGAAGGCCTGGAGAGTTGAAGACCTTCTGGTGAAAGAATGCTCCGCAGGGTGGGGCAGCAGCAGAGAAGGTTCTCTTCCTAGACCCCACCAGTCGGAAATCCTTAACCGATGGGCTCTGTAACATACCTTCCCTGTCTGACTAGGAAATTATGGATCACATAGATCCGAATTGCTGCCAAAGTTTCAAATGGGAGCTCCTTATTATCTTATCTACAAACACTGTCTTTTGATCACTGATTCTAATTTCACTTTAATTATGTATTGCATAGCTTTAACATTTGTGGTTATAATATAGCTGAAGAAAATTATATACAAAAATGTACAGACGGAATTCCATGCCTCTCATTTGTGAAAATAAACAGGCACACAATTCCTCAAATTGGAGAGTAGCAAAATGATCTTTAAAAAAATATAGCTTATTTACTTACTTCCCGTCTAGCAATTAAGCATCCATACTGCAGAGCATCAGACACTAAAAGGATGAGAGATTTGCATAGGAGCGTTGAGCATCCCTTTTACTTGTTCTTAGGGAACATAAGTATCTATAGCTAAGCATGTCCCTTAGGGCAGAGAAGATTGAGATAGGTTATCAAACTGGGTGAATTTATATTTATGTATTTAATTGCACAATAAATATTTTTTAATTGTCTGAACAAAATCCAAGCATGGAAACATGCAGTCAAAATAGTATGCTAATCACTCTGAGTGCCACAGTTGCAGAGGGAAAAGAAATTAAGAAGCCTTGATTTCAATTTTGGCATCCGCCTCACAAATAGCACAAAAGTGTTCGCCTTTTAATTGTGTTGCATATTGATAAATATCTTCTTGTGGCACAACAGGGAAGATCTTCTCTGCTGGCAGTCTGAACCAAAGGGTGTTCACCCGCCTGTACTCAAGGGTTTACCCTGAATGATTTAATTATAATTTTCTGTGTATAAGACAAATTAAAGAGGGGAGCAGGAGTGCCCTGCCAACACAGATTATTTATCTCTTTAACAGATTGTTGTACGCCAAACCCCAGAGATGCTGCTGCCACTGCTACTGATGTTGCTTACAAAACTTGAACGCAATAATGGGACAAAGAAAGAAACACATGCTAAATTGGAGAAGCAAGAATAAAGGGCAATAAAGTCATTGTTTCTAGCTTGAACTGAATTTACTACCCTGGGAAAATATATGGTGTTTTGGTCACAGATAATTAGGGCTTTGTGTATTTGTTTATAATGTAAGTTATTTTTGAACTGGAGACACATTTAACAGGACATTTGATTTGGTTCTCATCCTCTGCACTGACAACATCTGGGAAGTTCCTTTTATGTTCCATTTGAAAACATACCTCTCTTACAAAGCCTAATGCTCTGCCACCCCCAAAATCTAAGAACGACCTACTACGTTTTTGAATATTCATCTCTTCTTCCGTCACTGTCAATTTCTCACTGAATTGCTTCTTGACTCTACACTGTGCAACTTGTCAAAAAGGCACCAATAAGGTCCAGGCTTCATCACTGCATCATGCTGTCATCAGATTGAGTATACTGTGATTATTATTTTTTTAATGTTACTGTCACTAGACAACAATATCAACAAAAACAACTTGCTCGTTTTTCTATGTTTAAACTACTTCTATGTAGACAGTGTAAGCAAATCTTTATTAAAATGTGCAGGCTTTTTCATGATTAACTAGTGCAAATGGATAGAGTGGCATTTCCATTATCTGTTGTGTAGCCTTAGTCAAATAGGGAAGATTTATATTTTAATTGTTCAAATATCCACGGTAAGAGACTGTAAATAGTGGTAAAATTCATCTTCCATCAAACTTGAAACAAAATACAGTTTTCATTATAGAATAAAAGTCTTCCAAGAACCCATAAAACCAAGCCAGTCTTATGGTTCAGCTGTGTTAGAGGCCTCCTAACTCACATGGACAGTGATTACTGACTGAATATGAGTAATCAAAAGGAACAACAGCCAGAAAATAATGAGCTGTCAATAAGGATAATTAATGAAATCATATGAGATGGAAACAATAAAATATGCAAAGCAGGTACGGTTACATAAAAGGAAAAATAGACTGTGGGGAGGGATGAAGAGGGGGAAAACTCCTGTTTGAGATTTATAAAATGTACTGATATCTAAAACTTGGATCTTGGTATTATTAAGGGATCATTTATTCACAAATGATCTTCTATCAACCAAATGGCCTTTTTTTAGTATTAAGTTTATAGATAAAATTAGATTCCATACTGATTTGCATTGAGACTGTTGTATTTTCATAACTATAATTAAAAATTAGCCACTATTGAATTCATTCAAATTTTAATTTTTCCATTCTCAAGTTCAGATTCAATCTATTGTGATCCTTTATTTGAAAGTGTTTAAAGCTTTAATGGATGCTTGTGAGAATTTTCATGCATGTTTATCCTAATTAAGCACTTTTTATACTTGATTTTCCTAGTGTATATGTCATTATATCTTCTTCTCATCCATTCTCCAATCTCATCCAATTGTGTATTTTGTACACCCATAATCAGAATTTTAAGACCTCTGGATTTTGGTTCTCACTACTTGACTTTTTTTTTCAATAAAACTGAATCTTGGAAGAATTAACAGCCCCTTTTCATAGGCGGTATTTTATCTTTCATTTTTTTAGCCCTTTAAAGTATTCCTATTGATATTTATCTACATGGCCCTGGACCTGGCAACTTGAGAAACTAGCTGCTTCTTATAGTATCTGCTCAACTGGTTTAATCTGGCCTGATTTATGCATTCCAGATTCTTTCGATTAAACAATGCCATCTATCAGCACCCTGAAACTATGTCTTCTCTGTAGCCTGCACTCTAGAATGACGCTCTTACCCAACTTTGAAAAGCTCCCACGCTTCTAGTATTTTCAAGGACCTTAAAGACATGGCTCCCTCACCCAGATCTTTGACAAGAACTGATGCCCTCTTTTTCTTTCTCTTTTCCCTTCTGGGTTTTTCTTGGCATTGTTGTTCCTTTGCATTATTCTTTGGTTTTTTAGATGTTTAGATGTTTTAACAATTATAAACTGGACAGAGTTGCTTGGAGTCAGGTGGTATATAAATTTAATACATTATGGTTGGTTGCACAGTCAGTCAGATGTTTAGACTGGATTTGGCATTTTGCCTGCTTATTATTAATCTCCCAGTCAATTTCTCTTTAAAGCATAACATTACTGGCAATAGAAATAAAGAGCATTGCTTTTATCCAGTAGTTTATAATACCTTTCACCTGGACCATAATACCTAAAAACAGATAATGTATCAACAAGAACCCTATTTTCAATTTGAATTTAGATAAGGAATGTGGTACCCCAAAAGGCTAATGAGACACTGTTTCTTCCATCCGTAAATTGGTCTAGTGACTTGGGATTAGAAAAGGATGAGAAGAAAATACTTGATTTTTAAGAACCTTAGGAGTTATACTCTCAGCTTTTAGTAGATTTAAATTTATTGATTTAGGATTCAAGGAAACAAAGGAGACTTAGAAATAAATCCATGCTAGCTTCCCCCTCAAAGTATCTGTTCTTAGAATCTCCCTCCCCAAAAGACAACAGTACAAAAATGTGCTTCTGACATTTAGAAAACAGAAACATTTCTCAGCTTCTTTTCAGGAAAAACTTATTCATTGTGTTAAAATAATCTAAATATTAGTTTGTTCCATCCTGTATGTCAAACCAGCCAATATAACTCATAACAGTAGGCCAGCCTGCTGATCTATGGAATTATTCCACTACTCACTTCAAATATAAAGGCACTTGATACTCTACAGTTTATTTTTTTTTACTAATCTTATTCTGCCATGAATATTCAGGAAAAAGAAAGTATTCTTCCAGACTCCTCAAACAATCTAAACAGAGGCTTATATGTCATACAGCATGTAGGCAGGCACCATATTGCCTGATGAGATAGCAACAGAAACCTTAAGTGCCTTCATCGGCATTCTCTGTGTATTCTTGCCTGCTCATCTTATGGACAAAGAGGTAATTAAATCATGCTGCTGTAAACGAATGGTGCCAACCTCAAACACACCAAAGGAGAGAGGATGGAAATAATCCACAGAGCATACCTACTTTAAATCTGAGATACTTGCATTCTTGTAACATTAGGCATTTGAAAAATATTTTAAAGAATCATTCTACTGCATAGTATCATCAATGAATGCACATTTATGAATGTCGTTTTAAATGAAGGTTCCTTTTTTATAGACAGCAAAGACATTTTTACAAGCTGACAGTTTGGGGCTGAAAGGCAAAAACAGTAGCAGTTAGCTCCATCCTGTACTCAGGCAAAACCAGGTACCTCATAAAAAAAGCCTGAAGTTTCCTATTTTTAAAGGACCTGAACTGAATACCAAATTTTACCACAGCTTGTCTTCTAGCTTCCTTGAGAAACAAATTTAAATGATTATGTTTTCATGTATTATATAACCTGCAACTGAACATGAGTTATGGGTCTGTTTTGAAAGTAATCAGAAGTTTGGAAGAAATTTTCCAGTGTAAAAAATTAAAACATCTGGATTCTAAATGGACAGGATAATGGGTTTATCAAATTCTAAATTATAGCTATAAAGTTAGGCTCTGGCTATATGAAGAGCTCACCAGACGTAAATCAAAACATCATCCATTATTGCACCGCCATCCTAGGAGAGTACATATTTACAAAGTTATGCTGCCAACGTAAAAACCTAGACTGAACAACTGAATGAAACAACTGCTGAAAGCTAAGACTGCAAATTTTATACACTGGATCTGTTTCAATCATCTACATACATTATATCTGTACTGTTTAGACCAGACCTGGGCATTTTATGTCCCCTGGGCCACATCCATTCCTTTGGATGTCCCTGTCCAGCCTGTGTGCGGTCAATTGGAAATTAGAAAATAAAATATAAATAAGTGAGCAATAGGGAGTAGGTGGAGAAGCCAAAGGTACTACTTTAGTCAGTTGGCAAGATAAAGAGTTTTGTGTGAGGTGATGCTCCACACTCCCTCCTCCTTCAAGACGTCAGCGCCAGCAGAATTAAGTTCAGTCTATTGGTTCGGCCCTCTGCAATAGTCTGTTTCTCATGTGGCCCCTTGAGAAAAATAATTGCCCTCCCCTGCTCTAGAATTTATGAGTGAAGGGCTGGAAAAGAAGGCTACAAAAATCTGCCCCTCTCCTCTTTTAGTTGGCAACGTTTTTGGTGACCTTCTTAAGTGCAAAATGCAAATACATATGCTTCCTCTTGATACCAAGAGGCATGTTGAGGTAGGGAGGAGAAAAATTAGAACTGAAGGAAAGCAGCAAGGTTTTCTTCCATGTCTGATATCAATATCCTCTCTGCCAACCAATATGAGGCAAATGAATCTTTGCAAAATGCAGGTCAATATATATAACATGATTCCACAAAGACTATTAATACAGATATGCAAATATTAAAAACTAGAAAGCACAAAAATAATTTCAACGTTAGATGGAAAGCTCAGGCAATAGGGGTTTGTACATATGTTCTATTGAAAGTCATACATTGTGTTAATTTGTTGATCAGTCATTTCTTCAAGCCTCAAAGCATGCCATCTTCATTATAAAACAAAAATTGTTCAGAAATACTCTTTGACACACACACAAAAACGCAACATTCTATTCTTAGTTATTCCATGAAAAAGACGGCTTTTACAGGCAAGTAGAATGCATATTTGCTTAGGACCCAGATATCTACAGGACCACGTTCTACCAGCCAATATCTCCTACCGACCAGCTTGCTCCCACAGAGAGGGCCTCCTCAGGGTGCCGCTGTCCAGACAATGTCCGTTGGGGAGCCCCAGGGGCTTCTCTGTGGCAACACCCACCCTCTGGAATGACCTTCCCCCAGAGATTCGAACTATTTCCAACCTCCGTGTTTTCCACCGTGCTGTAACAACACATCTTTTTAACCAGGCCGGTTTGGCCTAGTTCACACCATCCCCACCCCGTGAAAAATTTATTTTATATCTCAATTTTAAATTTGGTTTTAAATTGGTTTTAATATTGGGTTTGTCTTAAATTTTTCAGCCACCTTAAATATTTCTCTTTAAATTATTTTTAAACTTTGTAATTTGTACATCTTTTGTTTTATTGGCTGTACACCACCCTGGGGCCCTTTGGGGAGAAGGGCGATATATAAATTTGACTAATAAATAAATAAATAAAATAAATATTTGCATGCATTTACATGAATCGTGAAAGAAAATGGGACAGGCCCCAAAACATAGACAAATGTACATAAATAAAACAATGGTGTTCAATATCCAAGTGATGAAGTAACCTGCCTATTACTATGAACATTGGAACATTGCGCCGAGGAATTTGCAAGTTATCTGCATGATAAAATCGT
>JANHFO010009717.1:234312-265720 GCA_032468095.1 Pareas carinatus | reverse complement strand
AAGTGAGACCTTGCCGAAACGTCGCCAAGAGACTTTCCACTCTACACGGGAAAAGATCCGAACACACCTGGACCTATACATATATAAATATGACCCAACCACACCTGGACCCACACACACACACACACACCATGATGAATAACTTAACTCATTATTTTGTGAAAGTATTTTTCACCCTCAGAGTAATTTATAAAATTTAGACATCACCCATTTTCCTCACAAATAGCACTCTGGGCATAACAACTTATATAAAATTGTATTAAGAAACAAAGATAGTTAAAATTCAGAATTAAAAGACAGAAGGAGAGGCTTCAGGTTGCTAACCGGTCCCCATGTCTGTGTTTTCCCCTGGAATTCCCCAAGCAAGAAAGGATTTATTCCTGTTTACATGACAATTAATTCCTGTCTTTCAGGTAATCCTCAACTTAAGACCATAATTGAGCCCAAAATTTCTGTTGCTAAGCGTTAAGCAAGCTTTGCTCCATTTTACAAATATGCCACAAGTAGTATGTGAATCACTGCAGTTGTTTAGTATCATGACTGTTCAGTGTATCTGGTTTCCCCATTGAGTTTGTTTGACAGAAGGTTGCAAAAGCTGATCACATGAACCTGGGATACTGTAGTCGTCATAAATATAAAACAGTTGCCAAGCATCCAGATTTTGATCACATGACCATGGAAATGGTGCAATGGTCCTAAGTGTGAAAAACGACCATAAGCCCCTTTTATCAGTGCCATTATAACTTTGAATGGTCACAAAATAAACTTTTGTAAGCCGAGGAATACCTGTATGGGCGAATGTTATGATTATTGCTAGCAAAATCTTACCAGACTGTCCACAGAAGGTCTATGACCACCATGGCCTGTATGGAGGAGAAGAGCCTTATGGACAGCCTTCCAAACTACACTACATTCAGAGCATCCCAAAATGAAACAAGTTGGAGGATTAACCTATATAATTTTTGATCGATTTAAAACTCCAAAGATTTCAAGTTATCCAAAACTCTTTATCTCTATATCTTGTTACTCAGAACTATTGTCTGCATTCCTGTATCAAGAAAACCTGACCTAGCTAAAAAGCATGAGTTGGATTATTGTCTTCATGAGAGATCGCCTCTTCTAAGGGCAGACCAGCCTAACAAAGATCTGATAGATTCAAAAGATGAATACTACTGTAGTTTGGAAGGCTGGGGCCTGGGGTCTATAAGAAAGTAACAGCAGTTCCCAGTGCATTTGCTTCCAGGGGAATTTTCCTTAGCCACCATATAAAGGTACAGTTGCATTGAGATCACAATTGTCTATTATTTTTAAAGCATGTCAGCTAGAAAAAAAGAACGCAAACCAATTTTCCAGAAAAAAAATATTTCTTGGTGCAAATAGCCTTTCCTTGTGCTGGAGTGATTTATCCCCATTATTGTCAGCAACCTTCAACATCCACCCTTACCTTGAGCAAGAGGCTGCAATGGTAACGCAGGCTGGCCAGGCTGAATGGATAGCAACCCTTGACGTTGCAAAGACAAGAGGTGTTGCTGTTGCAATTGCTGCATTTGCAGAAGCTGCTGCTGGAAGGCCAACTGTTGCGAAGTCACCTGTTGCTGCTGCGGCTGGCAAAGAGAAACAATTGATATGCTTCTTTTAGTTTCATATATTGTCTGCTCCCTTACACTTGTATGCTTAGAGAAGGAAAATACTCATTAAAGAACTTTGAAAGCAACTGACCATCTTAGCCAAAACTACAGCAAGGGGGTAGAAGACTTATTAACACTGCAATTTTATGCATGTCTACTTAATATGATGTTCGGTGAGATTTAGTTCCACCTGAGGATTACACTCCAGCAAGTAGCAGGAATACAAACAGTCATGAAAATAGTTACAGCTACCTTATGAGCTGTGCTGTTATGAGCTCAGGCAACTATTGATAGGGCCTGGCATCTATAAGGCAGTAACAGCAGTTCCCAGTACATTTGATTTCAAAGGAATTTCCTTAACCACCATACAAAGGTACAGTTGCACAGACATCACAAATAAAGCATGTCTGCATATCTTATGTCTCATTAGTTAAATGTTTTCCAAGAGTAGAGCTTGGCAGCATACCAGGTGCTCAATAAACCTTGCTGTTTTGCTGCCTGCTTGTAAGTGTAAAAATGAGGGACCAGGCTGACATCACATGGCAAGCCACAATTCAAAGCTAGTCAGTTACACCGAGCATGATGGATCACAAACTACAAACTACCTGCTAAAGCAATCCTCAAATTGTTGGCTGATTTTGTAGCTTAATGGGTTTCAGAATGGCGTCCAAATCCTAATCTTAAAGGCTGCTTTCTCTGGGAAGTTCTATTAAAATAATTATATTCAGGTCTACCATCACTTGGGAGGATTCGGTAAAGCAGGATCATGACAGATTTTTATTCCCCTCCCCCAAGGAATTCATGGGTATAACGTGTGGTATTGAGAAAGAAGTAGGCCCTTCACCAAACGGCTGCCACAATAGGCAAATTCAATCCAAATACAATTATTTAACGATACTAGTGTATATATTGCCCACCAAACCCAGTTTAACTATGTTTTCCTTTTTGTTTCTTTTCTAGGCAGATGGACATACTTCAAAGCAAGCATTATGCCAATAGCACTCATGTGGAATTCACAGCATTCACAGAAATAAATACTGCAAATTGGACTGTGCTTTTACCATACCAGTTATCTATTCTTTCAAAAGTAATTTAAACAATTATGCATATTTTTAAAAAAGCAAGTGTGTGTGTGTGTGTGAAAATCCGTCCAGGAGCTGAAGGAGGTGACTAATGGTCTCATCAGTTCCAACAGGGACTTATAAAGGTTAAGCAACATTTGTGCACTAGGGATGAGAATTTAAGACATTTTAAAAAGATAGTTATGAACAGCCCTTCTATTTATCATAATTTCTATTCTTTATAGTGATATAAACATGGGCAAAGTATTAAAATATGAAAATGGTAGGGTAAAAATATAAGCACACAAAAATCTTACACATATTATCATAACACAGTGTTTCCATTGTTGCAATTTTAAACTTCAAAAGGTGCTGATTGGAGAATTCTTACGATTGCAATGTAGAATAAACCAAATTCATGCATTTTTTAGACATTATAAATTATAAACCTTTATTAATCATTTAAAAAGCATGACCAAATGGCATACTTTTTAAAAACAATTTCAGGTGAATGGCGTGTACATATAAGAGAACCAGCATATACTCTGTAGTAGCATTATTAATAGTGTGTATGGGTGTGATTCAAAATGTTGCTTGTCATTATGATTGGCAGTTAGTGAAGTTCTTATAAACTTGAGCAGCCTAGTCCAAACACAGAATATAACATGAGCCTCATACATCTACACTTAATTGTAATGATAAATAACCCAGGCTATGCTCTATTTACTTATTAAAGTATTGTCTCAGCTATTAAGGCACCAATTGGCTAATTTATTGTATTTTCCACAGGGGCTGTTGCTGTCATACAATCTATCATTTCCACTTACAAAAAAACCAACACTTCAACAGTTTGGGGGAAAATAATCTCAGGGAAAAAAGGCTATGATGTTATACTTGCCAGGATCTGAACCTTGAACCCTTAGAGGTGTAAAAAACCGTGTTGCTTTCTCACTGCTACCCCCAGAGAAGGTTTTAACTACTCTGTTTATCACTTCTGACATAAATAAATGAGAAAAAATCCCAGACCTTTGAAGAAGAAAAACTTCATCTAATATTGTTAATTAGCCATGACAAACGATGAAATAACACTGTAAATCTTTCATAGAAACAGCCATTAGATTTTAATTATACACATTCATAATTTAGCAAACAACATCTTATTTGAATGTGCTTAATACGTACAGTACTTGAGGCTTCAGAGTCCTTAATTTTGTTTCATTTAAGGAACCCCTTAGGTTTTACTTATCTTGTATTTTATTTACTTTTGTTCTTTAAGCACCCATGAAAAAGATTTTGCTGCTTTGATAAGGATCTTTTTATTTATTGAGCAATGACAGGAGGAAACTTTGGTTGTGTAAAATATCAGTGCATCAAGCCAATGTTTAGCAATTCCTTAAGCTAGCCAAAAAAAGTTAATGTAGATTTCCTTAGCAATTATCTGAGTGATAGAAAGATAACATAGTGCACTAGCACAATAAACAGAAGGAAATTATCTAATATCCCTAGTCTGTTAGGAATCCTATCAAGGTGGAGGGCTTCAGATGCAGCTAACATCTGCAGAAACAGACTTAACCCTTGGCTGACTGAAACATATATAAACTTGGAAAGAATGGATGGAGACTATTTGAAGAATTAAAACCTGTATACAATGGAGAATCACTACCTATAGGAAATTTCTTATTTTTTCATCTTTAAACAATTAATTCTAAAAATGTATTATCAGCACCTACCTACTCTGGCTGATTAAAAAAATACACCCATCATGGTTAGTTACCTGGATGTTCAGCAAGAAGTTGAATGGTAAAGGCAGGATGGGGAAGTTAAAAAAAAAACTTGGAAAAAGACAATCACAAGCTACAAGTGGCATGCCAAGAAAATTATATACCACTGGAATCACCAGGATTCAATTTTGATTGGAACAAGTCTTTACAGAATATCTATAAAGGCATTTATTGCCTGCCATTAAGTGGGAACTTCATTTTTCTCCCAACCAACCAAATCAGAATATATTTACAGCTATACAAAACCAGGGGAGGAAATAATGGAGTAGATATAGTCTTTGGAGTGGGTGGTTATAATAAATCAGCTAACCAACATACAAAGAAAAAAAGAATGCTATACAGTGTATCTGTATAGCACTGTCTCTTCAACAATCAACTTGCATGTAAATTTTGGGAGAATTAACTGCAGAAATGTTCTTCAAAATATACCAGAGAGAATCGTTCCTTCAAACAAATCCCCACATGTACAGTATAGCTCTAGAGCTTTAATTAGCTCTTATCACTTTTTGGATCAAATGTTAGAACTGTTTTCACTTTTTGGATCAAATGTAACACCCTCTTTCTGTATTTCATTCCAGCTGAAATGAATAGGCATTTCTGACGAAAATAAACTATTCCTTTGCTTCCGTACACCAAATGACCGAGGAGCAACAGATCCTCCCTTCGTCTTCTTTCAATGTCAAAATTAACAATAGCAAAATATATTACAACTGGTCCAAATGCATGAATGCTGATCAAGGGTTCAAAACAAAAGATCCAATATTAAGAACAGGCACAACCACATATTAATCCCAAACCCAGGTTAAAAAAAAAATTATATCTGGCTTTATATAATATATATATATATATCAAACAAATAAGCTATATTGTGGTTTAACACAATGCCAGTGTCATACAACAAGCTTTGACAATGGTTGGCTTCACACATAATTTTATGGCTTGTTTTTATTGTATGCTACCCAGAGTCATGATTGGGATCCCCAAACCCCGGGCTATGGACCGGTTAGGAACTGGAATGCATAGCTGGATGTCAGTGGAAAGCAAGTGAGTGAAACTGCAACATTCTCCCACCCATCGCCTCCAAGTCCGTGGAAAAAAATGTCTTCCACAAAACTAGTCCCTGGTGCCAAAAATGTTTGGGGGACTGCTGTTTTACAAGACGGGCACCTATATAAATATGATTAAATTAATTATTTTAACTGCAACCTATCTAATTGTATTTCAGCTTAGTCTGGGATATTGTGGAAACCAACTGTTAAGTCCTACACAAAAAGATGGCTTGTTCTTGACCCTGTACGTTTGAGCAGCATGATAGTTAAATTGGCCTTGAGACAGAAACGACATGGATAGCCTCCCTCTGATTGGAGAGGCAACAGCAGGAACAAAAGAACTGCTCAAACACAGATCTTGGGAAACTGGTTCCAACAATGGCAGAATGGGGCTTCCAGTGGCCATAAGTATACTAGCACTAAAGGAAAAGGATGGGTTCATTGTTCAGTATCCTATCTTGCCCTTTCTCCTTATTTGCCCTCTTTCTCCTTTAAATCCCCCAATTCTTCTTTATTTTTGTTACCTCACCTGAAATATATTCCGACAACGGCAAGGGGCATTCATGGCAGAGAATGCATGTTCAAACGCTTTTTATTCCAAATTGCGAGCGTACTTCTCTTTTGTCTATTAAAAGCCGTTGCCATAATTACTCGTGTGGAACTGAATCTGTATTACATCATTTATCTAAGGGCACATTTAACTAGGAAGAGACTCTTGAAATGAACTGTACAAAAGTTCATTTTTTAAGTCTGCCAGCTTTCTGAAATCTACGTAGTAGAAGAGAATGTTCAAAAGACACATGATTAAATATATGACTATTATTATATTTTGGGAGCTAGTATGGTGTAGTATTAATGCCCTGGACTAAACTTATGGAGACTGACATTCAAGTCCTTTATTAGCCTTAAAGACTCATGAGGTAACTTGAATTAGTTCTTTCCTCTCACTCTAACCCACCCCACAGGATTTCTGATGGGGAGAAAGATCAAGGAAAGAATGCTGTATATGCCATCTTGAGCTTCTGGAGAAAATGTAGGATATAAATCTAGCAAATAAACAAAATAGATTCTGCCTACTGTGAGCAGATAGGTTTATAGGTATAGGTACAAGAAGTTTATTTTGGTGGAAACAGAGCCTCCCTCTAGTGTATGATTAACCAGTCCATTATTTCACTCACTAAAATAAATACAGGAAGTCCTTGAGTTACAACAGTTCATTTTGTGACAGTTCAAAGTTATAAGGGCATTGAAAAAAGTAACCTACAACTGTTTTTCACATGATCAATGCAGTATCCCCATGATCATGTGATCAAAATTTGAAGGCTTGGCAACTGACTCATATTTATGACTTTTGCAGTGTCCCACGGTCACGTGATCACCTTTTGCGACCTTCTGACAAGCGAACTCAATGGGGAAGCCAGATTCGCGTCACTAAACAACTGCAGTGATTCACTTAACAACTATGGCAAGAAATGTTGTAAAGTGGGCAAAACTCACTTGACAAATATACCACTTAGCAACAGAAATGTTGGCCTCAATTGTGGTTGTAAGCTGAGGACTACTTGTAACTGAACTTCTGTTTTCTTAAACTGTATTTATAGCCAGAACAACAAATTTAAATAAATTAAATATATATATTAGGAAGGTCATTTCAGTTTTGAACCAGCTCTTTCCCCAAATAATTCCATTGTTTTTCATATTCTTTTGAAGTTTTTCAATTAAGATAAATCTCCAGAGCAATTAAACCAGGGTCTAATAATTGTTCAATATCTCAGATGTCAATCTTTGTGAAAAATGAAAAATACTACTAAAGGAACTGTTTAATATGAAATGATTCTTGCTTGAGACGGTTAGTGACTTGCCACTTTACTGCAAGTTAATATTTTAAAGGTAGCTTTATTTATATAGGTTCGACTGATGCTTGTTCTGTTGTCTTCACAGCTATCCTCCAGGAAAAGCTCATGAATTTTTTTTTTCAGTTTAAAAAGCCAGGATAAAAAAGTACACAAACCCATTGTCCAAGAAAGAACTTAAAAGCAACACACGTTGCCAAATTGTGTTCTCCACCCAGTTACCAAACACAGGATACAAGGCAGTTTGTTTACTTCTCACAATTGAATGCACACAAAAAAGGTCTCGGTGCAGTCCTGTTGTCAGGTCAGTAGTCAGTTGTTAGAATGCTGAAATATCCTGATAAAACTTGCATTTTTGATCTCCTCCCTAAAGCCGCTGTCAAAGGTCTGTTTTCCTTTCTTGGGTTACTCCCTACTGCCTAACATAAATTGTCATAACTCTGGAGGACAAACAACCTTTTATTAAAACAACTTATTCAGCTTAAGTTGATTTTTTTTTAGCCTCCAAAAAAAAGTTTGGAATATTTTATAAATTGTATTTAAAATCCCTAATCTCTTTCCTCCTCCTGCCTATTTCATATACTCAGTAGGATAATTTTTAATAAAATCAAAATACCGAGTTGAACTATTGAATTAAAGTTGCAGACTTGAAAACTGGCTTTAAGAAATGGAAACATCGCAAAAGAGATATTCTCCAGTCTGTTGTAAATTTTCCTTTTGTCTTACTTGAAAGAAATAAGACTTTTTAAAACCCACCATTGAAAGTACATTGGTTTTAGATTAAAAACTACATTACTTAAGGATACAGATCTGTTTTCAGGAGATGGTACAATAACAGGGACACTTACAATGCATGAAATGATGTATTAAGTCAAGCCACTTTAGCATTATAACAAATGTCAAATTCAAAATAGCTGTTTTGCAATAATTTAATATTGAGAAGATAGATTCAAATCAATGGTATACAGTTGTACCTGTATCTAACACGGACCACTGTCGGCATATCAAATTAGCAAGAATATTCTCTTAAATGAGGAAATATGGCTCTGAAAAAAACTGTGGGATAAATTACATTTGAAGACAGGCACCACTCTATTTACCTACCCATCCATCTTTAAAACAAGTATCACTTAAAAGAAAAAAGAGGTTTGCTCTTTCCATCCAATCCACCATTTTTAATAATTCAGTATAAAATAGAGAGCAGTCTTCTCTTAGTGCAGCTTTGGGGGCTGCAATATTAGATACATGCACACAGAGTACATCAGTCCTGTTAAATATTGAAATTCCATTACATTGTCCAACTTCCCTTCTTGTCTTTTTACACACAAAAGTATTTTTCCTTCATCTCCAAACCATCATCTGTGTGTCAAAGACGCTCTCTTGTCTGACAGCAGCAATTTAGAAGAGTTAACTTTTATCGTTCATTCTGCTGTGTAACTTTCCCCTTCAAATTTCTTTATCTGCCCTCTGAGCTCATCTGAACTTTCATGTTCTCCCAGCATGCAGGCTTGCATTCAGAACTATGTCTAATAGACCAAATAAGAGGTTAACAAGAAGTGGCAACAGAAAGGGGAAAAAAATACAATCCCTGGTAACTGATAAGAATGACAGTGGCAGCCCTTTATTGTTTGTCTTCAAATATAGAGTTAAAGATCCTTAAAAAACTAAAATTTGATGCCTTTGAACAGAAAGAAGCACAAAATAACAACAGGGGGTTATTGCCTTGCAGCCACAGGGGAGAAGCTCCATAATTCTTATTCTCCCTTTTGAAGGTTGTTAGAAATCTGATTCAAAAAAGCAGCAGCAGAAGGAGAAAACCTCTTGAGGCTATAGCCATTTCCTGTGATCATGCATAATGTGCTTCAAAAGTGGGTTTTTACCAATTCTGTTGATCAATTGCACCTCCTTGCTATTCCCCCTTTTTTTTTCTGCCGTGTTTACATCTGATGCGACTCAATGACAAGCCCTGTCTGAGACTGTGAAACAGGCCTGTCATGTTGATTTATGGGCACATCAAACCACAACTTGTCCAAACTGAAGCTCGCAGTTCATTAATTAGAGAGTTGTGACTTTGAAGTCAGCTTTCAGACTGTGGTTTTTAACATTTGGCTTAATTTATATGCTCTTGAATGTGGATCTCTAAGGGAAAAACTGAAATTCCCTTCTTGTCTTTGAACTTCTTTTGACCGCACAATAATCATTTCTTTGTCCAGAGTGATGCTTGCATCCCAGAGTCATTAACGCGCATTGAACTGCCACTGATGAGTAAGCCCTACTGAATTAGAAAAACAGCCAGCAAAACAAAGCTGAGAGCATTCTGCACAGTGATATCTCACAATTACATGCCTTCCCTCCCTGTGCCATTTCCATTTTAATTACTCTTAGTCCTTTAGATTTACATTTTAGACATTTTTTAATCTGTTCCTTTTTTTATTATAGTGGCGCCGGTTAGCAGGCTCTTGTTAAGGTTTGTGTCAGCATTTCCCATTATAGCCCCCCCATTTCATAACTCAGCTGTAAAATTCACACTTGGCTTAAAACTTAGTTTTCCACACTGCAAGGGGAGCGGGGTTGGAGATGGGCAAGGAAATGCATGGAGCAACATGGGAATGGATGCTTCATTCCAACTGTCACACAAACATAGGACCAAATCAGGTGCGAATACACAACCAAAATGAGGACAGGCATCTAGATAAGCCCCAAGCTGGGGCTTGTCTGATATGATGGGGCTGCATTCCTTCAAAGACTTAACCTAGATGACAAATGGGAGTGCTGGCTAGGGCTGCCGGAAGACACAATACAAGTACTTTCTACTGAATTTATGTAATCTGCCATCATCTAAAAGTCAATTAACCATAAGTTATGACAGTCTCACTTAGCAAAGGCATAAGGCAGGGAATTATACCTAGCATAGCAATGAAGGCTTTTGGGAAAGATGTTGTGATGCGTCTATCTCCACAAAGATGAGATAGGCAGGCAATGTTTTTTCCCTGTGACACTCCAAGGAAGTTGGACTCTCAAAAAGCAGGACAGCAACAGTATTAGTGCTCTTGAACTTTATATCGTAGAAGACTTCTGAAAATGTCACAGGTAATCAAGAAAAAAGGGGTTATAAAACAAATCAATGGAATGTTCTCACTTGAGACACAAACAGTTAGGCTCAAATTTTCATATTTGGGATGCATTATGCAAAGACCCAGCACTATAGTAAAGTCTATAGTGGCAGGAAAGGAAAGAGAAAAAGACTACCAGCAGCAAGTTAGCTGGATAAGACTTCAGCAAGGATGGATGCATAGTTGGAAAACTTAAAGGGACAGATTGGGGACAGATCATCCTGGGGAAGGTCTGTTTATGTGGATACTAAGGTAAACACAGACTTGATGGGACAATTGATCAACTTCTGGAAGGCCAAAAATATCATCCCTGTCTTAAATATTCGTAATCTGCTCAGTCTTCTCTAGGGAAAAAGATTGAGTTCCAATTGAATTCTACTACGATTATAATATATGACGGAATACATAAAGTCTTTGTTGTAAAAGGTGAAAAGTGAACACCCATGGATTATGAGACATTTCATAATTTATTTAGAAGGAAGATTTTACTCTCTCCCCAAAATTTTTCAACAGGGAAAACTATACCATTAACAGTATATTCCATATGCAAGTTTTTGCCTGCAAATTCTTTGTGGGGTAATTTTTGTGGGGTAATTTTTGTGGGGTAATTTTTAACCCATTAATCTTGAGAAGAATTGTTATTGAAAGTAAGGATAGTTCTGCAGGTGGACCTTCAAGTAGTCCTTTATGGTCTAAAACAGTATGTAGGGGAAAAAAATAGGCCCTGAGGGCAAGGTCTGTCCCAAAATAAGATGGCATTGCTCTCTGTTCATTTTAATGGGCAACAAGCTAGGTAGATGGACATAGAAAAGAAGGGAGAGAAAATGAAGATGTTGACTCACCTATAGCACAGAACAATCAAAAGCATTCTTGTCTTTGTCTTTCTCTCTTACACATAAGGAGCAAAAAGTCATTGATGGATTTATTTACTTATGTAATACCAGAATTTTAATATTGTCTTGTATTGCTTTGAACAGCATAGGAAGATTCTCCAAAGAGAATCTACAATAGAGTGAAATAGCAATAAAGCTAGTCCCAAGGTAGCATCTCATGGTCACTCTCTATTCTCACTAGACATCAGAATTGTCCAAAGTATACCTACGAAAGTGTATTGAAAGAAATTTCCTAAAAACAAGGTGCCAGGAATCCAAGCATACCTCTGGGGGTGAGGGGGCAGCACACTGCTGACCTCAGTCAGGCAACATAGATCCTTCCCTGGAGCTATAGCTGAGCAACAGATTTAGGCATTCATTAAGCCCATCACAGATACAAGATTCAGAAGAAGGCATGACTCCACACCTGAGCAGAACAAGACAAGGAATGGCTTCACATCTAATCCCTCATGACCATGACTGGGGCTTGTTTTCCACCATCGTTTGGTCTTCCTTGCTAACTGTGATAGCAATTCAGAGACTACTCTAACAAATAGAGACTTTGATATCAATATATAAAAAATACTTCAGCATTACAGTTCTTCTTTATAATAAACTACTCCTCAAGTGGCACCTGTGATTACTTGAATTAGCCACCGTATACTAGAAGAGACTCTCTCTCAATAGTTAGCACTTTCTTTAACCAATTTTTTTTGAGCTCCAGCTTGCTGCTATGCAATGAAAGAGTTTATATTGCAGGATCCATCTTACCCCATCACTTAAATGTCACGGATTCGAGCTTCTTTGCCATGAAACCTACATGCCGCTGAATGTGGAGAACAGTCCAGGACCCACAGTCAGTTCATAAAGAGAACTAGCTAGTCTAATAGGTATGATTGTTTTCCTGCTGAGAAAATATAGTGCCTCCCTGGCTCTGTTCTCTATCTTGTATACATACACACACAAAAACCTGCAGATATAACACAAAATAACTGATAATGGCACATAAACTGTCTTTCAGCAAATTCTGTCCATCATCTTTTATCTTCTCTCCCTGTAGATGGCCTAATGGGCTCCATGAGAAGCACAGTATATCCTGGAACTATCTAAAAATCTCTGTTCTAGAGGTAAGTGCAGCTGTTTGGGGAAGGATTACAAGCAGAGACATTAAACTGCCAAAATGATTCCAAATGAAAGGGACTTTAGAGTTGCTCATTCAGTTATTTAAATATATATAAGGTTGCTTCAAAACAAGACAATTTTCCAAGACACTCAGCAGGAAGAAAATACATGAAATTGGATTATCCACTGCTTCCATTTGTTTAGAGTATTAAACCAGACCAGTGAGGGAAGAGATGCCACCATTTTTGTTCATGGAATAAGCATCCCTAATAGGGGTACTTGGGTAAGGTACCATAATATGGTACTCACTTGGCTAATGACCAAGTGAGCATTGTGGTGATGGCACAAAGCAAACTCTGTCCTTTTTATATTAGCTATATGGAAGGGGCTGAACTTGTCCGTCATGATGTTCACACTATGATTTAGATGAAACTATTGGATTCTATAAACGCATCTAGCATCAGAGTTTCTAAAAAAGAATAGAAAGAACAATAAAAGGCATTCTGCTTATGGGTTCCTGGTTTGCTTAAAATGTCCCAAACTAATAAGGTACATTTTTCTCTGGGTTGCACTGAATGGGCCACCTCCACCAAGTTGCACCTGCAGGAATCAAGGCTGCACATATGTAATTTAGTAAAAGAAGCTAGAATTTATCGGCCAGCTGTTTGGCAGAGAAAGGAAATGTAAATCAAGCTCTATACAATCCCTAAACAGCAAATTCTGGCTCTTTTCACCAAGTTACATTTGTATGGTGCGAGATGCTGGACTGGTGAAGTTTATATTATTTTATCCTAACTACTTTGGGTATGTTAATGAATCCCTCAGGCACGAAGATGTACATATGGAAAGCGGGTCATGACAAAATAAGTTACCAGCCTTTATACTGTGTTAAGTTTGAAAGGACAAATTCACCAGATAAGTAGCTACTATACTTTTATTCATTATCTCTAGACTGCAAGTAAAAATGGGTCTTAACAGTACCTCTTTAGGTTGTTTTCCAGCATGTTGTTGCTGTAGAAGTTGAAGCTGCAACTGTTCCTGCTGTTTCTTATAAAATTCTTGAAGCTGCTGCTACAAAAGAAAATAAAAGAAGACAAGAAAAAAAGAAGATAGAGGCTATTAAGTAAAACAAATTGGGATAGCCAATTCAGGATCCCCTTTTGGTAATACACCAACTGCGATTTGAAAAATAGCATCCTTTTATCTGTACCGTTCTGACCTTTAGTTTGATACTCGACAATAAATTCAATGCACATTGACTATTCTTGGCATTATCGTTTGAAAAGTAATCTCCAAAATGAACTGATGAAAAACATAGCATTTTCTACACAAACTAATTAAAATAAGGCAAGGGATGACCTTTGATTGAAACAACAAAGCCAGAATGCCCTTGCTAGGAATGCCTGGCAAATCTTTATTTGGAACATACACAAGCTTTCTAAATCATTGTTGCATTGTACTGTACCAAGCATCATTTAGAACAGACACAGGGTTCTCTCTCCCATCTATTTTGCTCACTATTCCAGACAGATAGCTCACTCGGTGCTTCTCTTCTATGAATTAATACTTGAGACTGTATGTAAGGCACCGTGTTCAATGTCATCTTGCAATGGTCTTTGGCACTACTGTTCAACGAATGAATGAACGAACGAACGAACATTTCACTGACATACATACCACACAAAGTCATTTTGGGATTTAGTTAATTAACAACATTTTGGAGGAAGAGGATGTTAAACCACAAGCTGCCATAGCCTTCAAAACTTTACTATTCATTTCTGCTGGGAGGCTAGTATGAACTTCTGCTTTGATTGCTATGACAAGATACCACCCTTACTATTTTTCACCAGTTGCTTTCCACTCATGTATGAGCCACAAATGAAAGAAAATTGATATTAGCAAGGGTTTAACATAGACTGATTAATACAGTAAAGGGGGACGGACCACAGTTGCACAAATATCCCATAATATTTCTCCAAGGGGGGGGGATTAGATTTCAATGGTCTCTTTATTTACATCTAAGTTAGCATGGAGGGTTATCTTGAGAAAATGGCTCCTTGAGAAAATGGCTCCTTGAGAAAATTAGACCAAGGTATTAAATAAATCTTCTGGCCACGTAGATTTGAATCCAGCTCTCCTATTTCTAAAACCAACACGAAACTCCTACACTAGAGGCTGAAAAAAGGGAAGCTCAGACTCAGCTACTTCAGTTGTGCTACACTGCTGCTTCCTATGGTGTAAAAGACGAAAACAGAACCTATACTTACAAATTACAGCATAAATTCTTTTTAGGCAAACACCGATGAAAACTAATTCTTAGAAATGTATATGAAATTTGGCATCTCTGTTAGCCCATCTCAAAGTAGCACTGATCACACAGGGGGAGAGTTGACTCTTCAGACGTGATTTTGCCCAATCATAATTCATAGCTGCAACTTGGCAAAACATAGAGAGAACTCACAAATGAAGGTGAATATACGTGTCCCAGGATCCAATCTGGGTCAGTCACCGGGACCAGAGGTTTAGTCTTCCTAAAGACTAAAGAAGTTTAGGAAGACTAAATCTCTGGTCCCGGTGACTGACTCAGATTGGATCCTGCAGAACTACAACTAACATAAACACCATTATTCAGATGTGTATTTCCTATAGCAACTTATCAAATTCAATCTAATTGAGGGCAGGCACCCTCCCCACGAGCTGCCCCCTCAACCCCAATGGTCGCCACTGTCCCCCTTGCAGCCACCCCTGCTGTCCTGTGGCTATCCCCCTCCCGCAGCCATCTGACTCATGAGCCTTGAGTTTGACACCCCTGTCCTATAGTGAATATGAATGAATGGCACTTTGTTCAACTTGATACTCTACAGATATCACTGAGAATATTGTCATTACTAGAATCTCTAGCTGGTGTAGAATTCTGGGAACTGCAGTGTCATCCTATTTCATGGATGTCAGGATATAAACATGCAACAATCGCTTATTTCAGGAAAATACTTGACAAAGGAAACAGCACTAGTATAATCGCCTTCCTTTTCCAATCGTTGCGTTGATTAGCTAAGCAGATTGTAAAGAACGCAGTTACCTGTTGAAGCATGAGTGCCTGCTGCTGCTGGAGCAGGACCTGAAGTTGCTGTGGGGTTAGCACTTGCTGCTGGAGGATCTGCTGCATTTGTTGAGGAGTGATAACTTGAGGTGTCATCATAGCCACCGAGACTGGAACCTAAAAGACGAAGACAGTGTAAAGAACAGGTAGCTAACAAATCTTCTG
Organism: Pareas carinatus; assembly: GCA_032468095.1. Classification (NCBI taxonomy): domain Eukaryota; kingdom Metazoa; phylum Chordata; class Lepidosauria; order Squamata; family Pareidae; genus Pareas; species Pareas carinatus. The sequence goes on along the minus strand of JANHFO010009717.1, from coordinate 249,976 downwards.
TCAAGGGAGAGCTTTGCTTTGTTACATTTCGTTTTAAATTTCTCTTTCTACTCTACGCGGTCAACATAATTGCTTTAGTGAACTTGAGCTGCAAGTCTGGAGAGGTTTTTTTTTGAAAGGCAAGTATAGTACCGCTTGTCCTTTAAAGGACAAGCAAAGAAATAATAATAATAACAAAAAAGATTGCATCTGATTTATTAGCTCAGGAAAATGCTCTGCCATCCAAACAAGTTTGTTTTCTACTCATTCCACAGAAATAGATTTTATGTTCTGACAAAATCAAGCTATTAATCTGCGCATCTTCTAGAGGTGTCTATCAATTTTGACAAATGTTACATTAATTAATAAGTAAGACCCTTCAGAAGCGGCCATTGGGGAGTTTCAACTTAATGACTTGAAGCAAATTAATGCAATTTCAGCGATACAGAAAACACACCTTGTTCCCCAGCAATTTTAGTTAGTGGAATTCCTACGATGATGTCTCAACCGTTCCGCATTCACCTAGCATACAGATGGCTTCAATTCTTTCGTATTATGTGAGATACCATTAAAAGCCGCTTTCCATGACATTTCAGTGACAAACAGCTACAGTGATGAACTTGATAGCATTTCATATTTGCAACTGTTAACACGTTTCTGCACGGGCATCTTTGCAAGGAACCTGTACACTCTATCTGAAAGGATGATGTCTTGTTCAGATAAAACACTGACATTAAAATGACAGGCTGTCTCGGCCAAGGTTACACAAATTGTATTCAGCGGATACCTAATGACAATGCTTTGAATTCTGCAAGCTTTCTAGAATGTAATTTAGCTATTCAAAATAATCACTGCACTTGTGTTTAATTTGCAGACTACATGAGAACCATTTTGTCAGTTCCGGTAATGCAACAAGACTATTTTGCAGAAACCTCACCAGAAAGAGAGACAGAGAAAAAGAAACGAAAAGATTAAAAAAAAAGGGGGGGGGAGTTACAATTGAGGGGGGCACAAAACTCACATGACTGAATAAGTAATATTTAAGCACAATACTTTCCTTTAGTTTCAGCTCAAATAGGTGACAGCAAAAAACTAAAAGCAGTAAAAGGATATACTTAGTTAAAAAGAATCTGCTGTCATCTCATATACTGCAATGAAAGGTAATAACATGTTTTGAACATTTTTATGCAGCACATGTTAAAAAAATCAGCAGACAATAGCTGCTTGGGAGATAAAAAGGTTTTAAAAATATTTCATGGGGGTAGTAAGCAAGAAAGAAATGCAGTATTAATTTTATGTAACATGATGTCTTAATATGCAGTTTTTTTCTTGCCTTTTTCACATGATTTGTCCTATCATTTGCATAGCAAATTCTCATTCCTAATTTCACAGTCATTATGCACTGATGTACTGATTTCTCAGCACCACTAATTTTGATGAAGTAAAAAAAAATAGTTTCTGAAGGTCAGATTTATGTATAGCAAATCTCATGCAATGTCGTTGATTTTACCTATTTTAGAGGCAATGTTTATTGCATCCATTTGATACTATTATACCCTTTGGCCTCTCATTAACATAATACAAGACCAGCAAATGTCAGCCACATTGTTATATCAGTTAGGGTTACCAGGATATGTGTTGCAATGTAAAGTAATCTGAAGCACCTGAAGCAATGTGTCTCAAAGACATTGTATTTGAAATTATCAGGGGGAAAAAGGTTTTAAACATATTGGAATTATTTTATGTTATGCACACTTCTATACTGACAATTATTTGTGGCATGCTTGCAATTGAATTTTTACTATCTTATAGAATTATAGCACAAATTACTAGACAACTCTTGGGAAATGAATACTGAAATTCCACAGATATTAATGATACCAAGAACCCAATCCAAACTAGAGAATTGAAATATAGGTACAGAACGGTTAAGTATCTTTGACAGGCACTGAGATACAGAGACTATTAATTCCTTAAATCATTGTCTTATTGATTTCCATTCAAGTAACAAGTGGAAGACATATATAGAGACAGACGATATAATGATATAAAGAAAAGAACAAGAGCATAAATAAACAGAAGAAATAGATGAGATGCTGATTTGACACATTTACTGTGCTCGCAGAAGCAAGTTTTCTTTCACTCTCCTCAAGTCACTAGTGTCTTCAACATATCACAACTGCTGTCTAAAAATTATTCAGGGTAGGTTGTGTTGTGAGAGAAGTCTAATAAGAATTAGGTAAATATATTAGTCCAGTTGCACACAAGTAAATCTGGATCCAAACTAATAACTTTAATTCTAACACCAGATAGGGTAGTTTCAGTTAATCATTTATTGGTTTAGGTACTTAAAAAAAACGAATTCCAGAGAAAGACAGGGGTCTCAGGTCACATGATTACACTTTTGATTTTGTAGACTTCAGTTAAAAATAGTTGACTGAATCTGTATTTCATACTCATCCTTCAACATTTTCAGTAGTTTAGAATTAAAATATTGTGTACCATTTCGTAACTTCATAATTTTCTTTTATAAATAAAATTTTGTAATGATATTTTCTTAAATATGGATTCAGATATACGAAAGCAAGCATTTTTGGATTTTTTAAAAACGTTAGTCCTGATTGATATAAAATTTTATTTGCATCAGAATTTAGGATGGAAGTAGCTTTTTTTATTTTGACTTCTACCCAATGTTTATTTAATGCAATTCTGGATATGAACTAAAGAATAAGACACTTGACATAAGGTAAGGAAACGAATATTTCCATTCCTACAGATTATCTACTCTAGAATGCTATCATAAGTTTTTGAAACTCAAAGGAAAAGGCATTTTAGTGTCCTATAAGAGGAAAGGGTTCTACTACTTTACTCTTCTCTTAAAATTTCCATTTCAGGTGATCACAACTGGTGGTGGGCTTTTAACTCAGGATTATAACTAAAAAGACCCGAGACATGAACAAGGAGAACAAAATGTTCTTGCCTCTCCTTTGACGTGCGGGTGGGGAAAAAAATAAAAATAAATGCTTTCCTGGGGCCAGCAACAAGTGCTAGCAGCTCTTGAACAGCTTCTCTTCCTCTGGATTGGCCCTACTATGCCCTAAGGAGAAAGGACAATGGAAGCAAGACTACGGAATGACTCCACAAAATATTAGAAGGAAAGCACTGGCTGTTGTCCAAGGGAAAAAGTACCATTTTCTTAAACTTCAGCAACTCTTGTCTTTCTTGCTATTCCTACTTCTTCTCTTTATCCCACATCCCACTTCCAAAACACAAGGCAATCACCTAGACTAAGTTTTAAATAAATACATTTCTAATTTCTTAATTTCCACATATCCCACTTATTCATGCCACTAGTCCCTAATACTACCAGGATACAAAGACAATGTGATAGCAGCAACGGACTATTAAAGTTCACACTTTATTACCCATAACTACTAAGATCATTAACAGGAGTGATTGTAAAGATCTTAACTTATTGATCATGGTTAAGTACTGTTATTTAATTCTATGCAGAATATCTGGGAGGCTGCTAAAGGCACACAATAAAGAGTGCTGAAAATTATAGCCAAGGCATGGAAATTTCACTGAGATTCATAAAAACTAGCTAGTGGCTTACATCAATAGTATTTAAAGCAGTCGTGTAATTTCTAAAATACGGTTTCTAATATTTATGGCTCCTGGTTTGAATGTATTCCATCAAAACAGTACTTGTTTTACATACATTACATTTATATCTGAGTGAAATAAGAAATGTCTATTTAATCTTGCTCTTTAGCATGTTAAGACTTTAATCCTGGATGCCTAAATTTTGTGATTCCTTTTGCAAACAATATTTAAAATCCCTTTCTTCAAATCTCATCTAATTTTATAAAGAAAAGAGACCTCATACTGGTAACTATCCAAACACATCAATCAACAAACATTTATTGATAGAACATGTCTTCACAACTCTGAAATAAACTAATTACAAGGTATGCTAATAAAATACATGTTATGAATGACAATAAAATGCATGAAACATGATCAGGGTAATCATAAGAGGCTCCTTCACCATAAAACAAATGAAGGTTATAGATTATGCTTATTGATTTCAAGAATGTGTAAAATCTATATGGAGCTAAGATACAGACAAATGGAAGTTCAGATTGCAATCCACAGAACATTTCCTTGGGAGTCAGTTTCATTTAACACAGCAGGACTTTAATTCTAAGTACCATATATTTTATTTATTTATTAATCCAATTTGTATGCCGCCCCTCTCCAGGGACTCAGGGCGGCTAACACTATAACTATATAACACTAGCAACGTGCTACTCATCCAGTTTGCACTGTGAAAATACCATAATTTCATTGTTCTGTTTTAATTTTAAGGAGGCAGTTGTGTGATTGATGTAATCACTTTCCAATATTCTCTTCTATCTGTAACTTGGGGTCTCTAAGCTCAAAGACCACCAAGCACCAAAAGTTAATAACTTTCACTCAGTCCTCCTGTCATTGACAAACAGGATGTGATGGTTAACTAGCTAGCTACATTGATAGAGACAGTAAAGGCAAAATACAGTTGTTTCCCTATTACAATCCTATAGAACAGAACTGCTTACATTTCTTCTATCAGTAATGGAAAATATGCCTTTAAATGAATTTAACTGATTCTAGGTTCATTTCATTGGTGAATGCCTACACATCACATCCTTCTAACTTCATATTTGGTTCTAAACCCACTTCTAGAATAAAATGGTGAAGATAATCTTTTTTTCTTTCCAACATTCATTTTGTTTAATTAGACTGACTGCTAAATATTGGCTTTCTCCAACTTCCAGTTTAATATATATCAACATTTGAGCTTAAGGGAAGCTCCATTCAATGCTTACTTTAGAATTTTTGTTTTGTGGGTCTATGTGTGTGCGCTTTATTTTTCTGGTACTACCATTATTGTTCTAACTAAGGATCATGATGATAATAATAAAAACTACAACAATTACAATTAAGGAAGCAGAAAAAAACTTAAATGTATTTTTCCCAATTCCCGTCGTGGCCAAATATACGTTATATAGAAGACCATTTGAAGGCAATGAAAAATGTGAACTCCATCAACTTTGAAAGACCAGCTACAGAATAAAAGGCACCTCAATTGATTTGATTAATGCACTAATTCTAAAGTTGTCTATGTAACAATAAAGGAGGGGGGGGAAATCACTCAGCATAATGCTAAAAGCAGTTCACCCTCTGGAATAAGGAAGCACTAAATCACATTATCTTTTTCTCCCTGCGGATAAAACATTTCTGACACAATATTTCAGGTCTACAAAACAAAAACAACTAAAGAGAAAAAGAAACCACACGGAGCTGGAAACGTTCATGCGGAAATCATGATTCCGTTTCATTATGCAAAGTAGAATTTCACTTTTAAGACTTCGGTATTCTTCCTGAAATAACACTGCAAAGAACATGACGACAGGTACTGTTTATTACATTAATGTAAAATCAGCTAAGTAGTCAGTTATTAGCATAAATGTTCTATCCTCAACAATGCAACCTCTTTTTGAAAAAAAAAAGAGAAATAAGAGTGAAGCTCTTTTCAATTGAATTAGCATGTTGTTTTTTTTACCATTTTGTTTATTGCAGTTTCACTAAAAGTAGGAGTTTAACTAGAGACATACACAATTAAACACAATACATTTCCCTGACTTGGTTAATAATTCTGGGCTTCCTGCTATGTAAAGCTTTTTTCCTAACTGAAAGAAAGGGTGGGGGGAGAGGAAAATTTATATTTGTTTTAATATGAAACCTTAACTGAAACCTAACGCTATCTCCACTTAGCTTGCACAATTGATTTCTTATTTATGTGTCAGTTAAAGCTATAATACATACATCTCCACTTCATTTGCATATAAACATAGACTTTACATAAATTAAGTCTTTATTCTTAAATGTTTGTTAGGACAAACACTTTCCCCTTCTTATCTAAAGAGACATGCAGAAGGAGGAAGAATAGAGACGGAAGGATTCAGCTGTACTCAGTTTTTAAAACAACATACCTGCATAACAGCATTACAATAGAAGAGAAACTTCTTCAGTCAACATTTGCTTTGTTTCCCTTTAGCTTACTTAAACAAAACAAAACAAAACAAAAAACAGGAGCAGAGCCCTAAACAGCTTGTATATTCAATCTCATCCCCACAAACCTCAAACAGTCAAAATGCAATAACCACCCATCTTCAATTTCTTTAACAATCTTAGTGTTTAATATTTACACACTAATTTAATACATTCGGGTAATCATAACAAAACGACTATGATTAAATTAGCATTTTAACAGTTGCACACTAGAGAGTTTTTTTTTATTCTATGGCATCTCAAAAACTGTAAAATTAACACCAGCAAAATATTTTGCAATATTAGCATATATTTTTATATTCTATTTTCTTACTCAAAAGATTTTCATACATATTTGCCTTTTTTTCCTGAGCTTGTGAATGAATAGACTGGAGGATGGGATATACAAGAAATTGTACCGGCTAATGTAATATTAATAACCAATTAAAATATAGTGACGCCCAATCAGACACAAAATCCCAGACAAATTATGAAAAGATGTCTTCAAGTTACATACTCATTTAAAGCATGTCACAATGCAGAGTTATAGCCTTTGTAATATCTGTAAAAGTTTATTTTCTTGTAACATATTGTGTTTCACACCTATCACAGGTATGTTCATCTACAGAATTCTGATTTGCACTCGTTCTACTTGTCTTTAAAAAACATCATATATCATATATTGGCTATTGACTGGTTTATTTCTAGTAAAGACATCTTCAAACCAGAACATTCTCTGTCCATTAAAGATCAAAATATAAGGATTTTCTTCCTCCTTTAAAAATGCGTTACAAAATAAGACAAATGAGAAAACACATTTGTTGTCTCCAAACAGTGTAGCAATTAGAGTAATAGTGTAAAAGTAATGCAATAAATAAGCTACTCTTGCTTAGAAAATGTAAGAAATTAAGCTGTGAGTATTTGGTACTGGCTTATAGGGAAAATGTATCAAAATTTAATGTACGCTCCCATGTGTCATCTTGTTTTCTCAAGACTTCAAATAGAATTGGAAAATACAAACTAACAAGCCCTTGAGAAATCACAAAGTCAACCTTTTTGATGTTATTGGTTTACCTTGTTCTCTGTTATCTGAACAATGATGTTTCAGATTTAAGGGCAAGGACGAGAACTTTAAAATTAAAATATGCTATTGCTGTCCAGTTGTCCTTTTCTTTTTCTTCAGATAGACAGATATGAAATCAATCCTTAATGAATGAGCGAGAGAGAATAACTCTAGTAGAAAGGCACAGCAAAGTGGATAATTGTTCAACATTCATTTATACCTCCAATCCACCCCACCTCATCACATCATATACTGCAGACAGGAGAAATACTTCCCAAGAGAGGAATCTGCTCTGAAAAGGTTAACATAAAAGACTACTTCATAAAACTACTTGATTCCCTTAAAAAAAAAAAGCAGACACCCAAATTAGATTTAGAGATGAGGAACACATGGGACAGTCTCTGCCCTATATTTCCTCCCTGCCCTTCAGTCCTTGATAACATGGTGTGTGGGGAGGAAAGCATCGGGAGAAAAGAAAAAAATAAGAAAGAATTCCCCCTCCCTTAAAAAAAAACACTTAAACTAATGTCTGAACTTCACAAGCAAACACTGCCCGGCTTTCATTAAAACAAACAAACAACATAAAAATCAGCCAAACAATATCAAGTCAGTCTTCAGTATCGAAACTTTCCCACAATCTAAACTCTGCAGGTGTGGAATTGGGAAATAGGAGGGGATTCTTTTTATTTACTTATTTTCTGCAACAACAATTTGGGAAGGGGTGTGATAGATAGATAAGGAAAGAGAACAATGTTAATCTCTCAAATAATAAACATTTTTGCAAAGTAGATTAATTCTGTTGGGAAAAAAACAGGTTTTTGTTTTTGTTTTTTTAAAAAATAGCCTTTTCTGCCTTTTCCACTCTGTAAACATTTAACAGCAATATGATTTTCCTACCTTTAACACAAATCATGTTCTGCTTTTTCCAGAGCAACAGAGTTTGAGACATTGCAATCTGCCATTCATTTACATTTTCAGCACTTTGGAAAGAAATGAAACTATAGTGAAATGAACACGAGACTTCCTACACAGTCCCAGGTTTCACCATCTGCTGACAGCTGACTATTTAAGAAGATACGTGAGAAACTACATTGAGATATTTGCTCTGTGTCCCTTTTAAAATTTAGCATATATTTATTTTTTTTGCCTCTATCAAAATCAATAATCTTTGCTGCTCATCATGCATTTTTTATTCTTTTAAAAAACTACAACTAGCCTTCCCAGTCCATAGAAAGGGAAAGTAAAGCTAGGTACTAATTGCACAAAAACTTTTTTTTTAATTAAATCCACAGTAGAATAATCTAGGTTTTTTTTTTCCTGTTGGTGCTTACAGTTTGGAGAAAGTGATACATTTCAGTCAGATACTAAAGAATTATTACAGTATGAAATCTACACCTGAATGATGCATTTAGTAATAGGAGTGTTCTAATGTAGAGAATCTAAAAGAAGAATCCTTCTAAGAGTTCTCAATTTTTGAAGAAGTCAACATAAAACAAGTCAGCCCCTACCTTGCATGTACATCAGAAAAGCAAAGCTCACACTCTGCTTTTAGATGTGTAACAGTGTAAAAAGTTTCAAGGAATTATGATTCCATGTCAGTTTCAATGCATCACTCCAACTGGGCATGGCATCGCCTCATTTTGCCTGTATTAGGTAAGATGCTGGTTTTTAAAGGGGCAAAGTAGTTAGGATGGGTATTACAAAGTATAGTAAGGTGTACTTAAAAGAATAGTTTGTTAAACTAACAAAGAACAAAACCGCATTGAAATAAATCCTTCCTCTCTATCATAAGCTTTCTGATGATTTATGATTTACCAACTCAGCAAGGTTATGCAACACTGCATGCCTTTTTAGATGCATTATTTGAGCCAGTTGAGATTTAATTAAGATCACAGCCTCCAAAATCCCTGTCAAATGAAAAATTCACAGAAGACAATGCACTATATATCCTCATTCAGATAGTCTCCTCTCCATGACTTTGGAATAACATAAGTTAATCCTGTTTCTATGGTGGCAGACAAAAGTTAACAAATTTTGTTTTCTTTCTACAATGTGTTGTTTTCTGGTTTATACCATGAGATCATAGCTTAATAAGGAAGGGGTTAGGGGACAAGCAGTGGGAATAAAAACCATAAAGCAGTGAGAATTTGCAGAAACATGTCTCAAACACGAGCAGATATATCTTGATATTTTCACTGGTCTGCTGTGATGTCACCCTGTTTTCATACAATTAACTCTTGCTTGTATAGGTGGCATTTTATACTATCTGTCCATTACCAATACTGTGACAATAGAGTATTTTGTTTCTTTTTTAAAAAAGTCATTAACAATATTGTATTTTGGCCGGCAATTTTTTTTTAAAAAAAGTACATGTCATTATGATTTTACTCATGTACAAATGGCCAGATTAAATGTGTCACTTCACCAAGATGCATTTTTATTCCTATTAAGGTTTATAAAAACTGCAGGCCTGTAAATGGTTGAAGAGTTATTTTTAAAAGGAAGTTCACAGAAAGAGTTTACCTCTTGCAAGTATAAATTTCTGTTTGTGTTATCTTGCCATCATTTTGCTTATCTCATAGTTTAGAAATGACAGGTGCTAGCAGTCTTTTGTTTGACAGGCTCCTACACAAATAACTGTCGTGCCTGAAAAGGCTAATGCACTACTAATGAACAATAAATCAGCTTTGATTATAAAGTGTCAGGCCAATCAGTTTTCAGTTTAGCTCTATCATATTCAAGGCCAAATCAGCTACACTGTTTGGACAGGATTTGTTTTCAGATTTATATCCGTATCAGGGCAATTTCAGGCAGGATGAAGAAAGAAGACAGTGTGGATTTTTTAAAGTTTTTGACAACATAAGAGTCTCTCTGCTTCTCTCTGAGAAGCTCCAGTACTAGTAGTAACAGTAGTAGAATAATCCTGCTTCCAGAACTAATATTCTAACATTGTTAGAAAGGATTAAAAGTACAGAATCACCAAATATAACATGTGAGGATATCACCAAATATAACATGTGAGGATATCAGCCATCCATTTATACATAGAATTCAAAAACAAATACAGAAGTTCATTCACCTACTGCTTTTTCAACTTGAACTCAAATCAAGCAAGAAGCTGGAGTGCATTTATGTTAACTCTGCTAAGCACTTGATTTTAGCTAGTCCATATAACATAATTAACCCTGTCAGTGTTGCCTAGTAAGCTTTAAGGCACATATGCCCATATATGTGCATATATCTGTATACACAAATAGACCTATCAGTTAGACATAAACAAATGTGAAAACACAACTCATACTTCTGAAGCACTTCCATTTTGCCCTGTCTATCTGCTTCAGAAATATCTGTCAGCAAGGTAAAAGTTTTTCTTCAGGAACAGATCTCATTCAATAGAAACAAAGCATATATATTTTTAGGTACACAAAGCTTATCTTTCCTTTCCACTCTTTTTTATTTTTATTTTTTTCATATATCATCCTAAAACCTACTACGGTAAGTTGATGGCAGTTATTTGGATTTAAAACCACACTTTACACAAGTAAATTCCTCCACGACCTATTCAATTTCTCTCTCCTCTTCAACTGTCAGAAACGAAGGAGTTAATCTCAAAGAGGAAGCATGTATATATGCACTTTGCTCTAAACTAACCACCCACTTCCTAACTGTTCCCTCCTCTACACTACCACCACCCCTTAGAAAAATAATCTCCTTTTGCAGGAAAATTCAGTATTCTAAGCCTGATGCTTAGCTTGGTTACAGTTAGATTCAGTTACACTTATTTTTTCAGAGAACATTAATCCTGGTAACTGTCAAAAGCAAAACTCTCGTACATAATTTCACGTGGCAAATTGTCTAGCAAGTAAAATCAAACTCTTAACTGTGTCTGACACAGAATTTTGCACATCTGCAGTTTTACTCCCGTTTGCAAGGAAATTATAATTAAGGCAATTATGCCATTAAGCATGCCTTCAACGATAGGATAGACTCTCACTCATGTGTTTGTATACAGCAACTATATCTCCAAGCAGCATTCTTTTCAAGGCAATTATTTACGAAGTTGTTCCACTTACTACCAAACAAAGAAAGAATGTATTTATGCCCTGCTCCCACTTTTTAAAAGGCTGTTCTCAAATTTTCCTTTAAAGTTGGGGGGAAAAAAAAAAGGCACAGGCCTACACAATGTAAATACAGTTCGCTGACGGAAGCTGTTTCCCAGCTTCTTTTGTAAAACTCTTGACTGAGAGGAGTAAATGAGAGTTCAAACAGTGAAGAGAGAGAAAGAAAGAAAGAAAGAAAGAAAGAAAGAAAGAAAGAAAGAAAGAAAGAAAGAAAGAAAGAAAGAAAGAAAGAAAGAGGAAGTTGAATAACAAACACTTCTATTTTGTCTATGCAAAATTAAAGATCGATGCACTGTATTATTTCAAACAAATAATAAAATCAATCATATTGACAAACCTGACAAACTCCATTTAGCTGCCACCACAAACACAGTGCTGGGCCATGAAGCTCTATTAAGGCTGGCTGTACAGTCTTCAGGTTACAGACAGATTGCACACACAAGGGTGCTCCTGGGCTGACAAGATGCGAACTACCCAATCAGCCACGCCCTTCTCCACCAATCACAACCAGCCTCTAAACATAATCAGTTCAAACACCCCTACACAATGGGCCTCTCTCTCTCTCTCTCTCTCTCTGTCTCTCTCCCCCTCTCCCCCTCTCTCCCCCCCCTCTCTCAGGCAGGTGAAATAATGCCTTTGTGAAATAACGCTTTTGTCTCTAAAGCAACTACAATTAAGTGCTGTTAACCCCGTGACCCAACCGTGTCTGTTTCTGTGCACTAAAAAGCATGGCAAAGAGCATATGCTTACTCGGTCCCTACAAAGATCACTTCCAAACTATTTCTCCCCCCACCCCTTTCCTTAAGAAAACGAAAACCAACCCCAATTGAACGCGGACTAACAGATCTTTTAAAAATCTCACGGTGAAAGAGCTATCTATTCAGCCGAGCCTAGGCGACCGTACGGAGCAGCAAGCGAGCACAACCTTTCACAGCAATCAGTTTTAAACATCAGATAGGCCAAAAGAGGAACAATTGTACATATAGACGGAGGGAGGGATTTTTTAAAAACCTCGTTAGAGAAACAGCTGGCTTTTTTTAAAAAACAGGAAAATACTTTTGATATCTCTTTAGCAAAAATCCTGCTTTTATTATTTCACAATCCTATAGCCTTTTCAGATTCCTCTGTCTAGCACAAATTAATCATGGTACAATCCGGTATAAATCATGCGAACATATACAAATGAGTATTCAACAGGAGTTTGTACAAATTATTTGTGTCCCTGGCCTATGTAGAGAAATACCACCCGCCTCCTCCAAACAATCCAAAAGGAAATGAATCACGTACTGGGGAATGATAAGATGTAAAAATTTATCACAACCACAGATGAATCTATTACAGCTCTCTGATCAATGTTTCGAAAATGTGGATTTTTATCAGCCTTGTTGCTAAGGCTGCAAAGAAGTATTTCTGAACTTAGTAGCATCCCCTCAAATGCCTGGACAGTGTTGGGACCTTTTCACTATCATATTTGATGGTTCTGTGCAATTAATGCAGAACGATCACTCAAGGTGTCAAATGGTCAGATAAAACAAATTATCACTTGCTCTTAAGCATTAATGCTCCCTTCTCTCTACTCCCCCTACCCAAAATACTGAAGCATGTTTTAAATTTTATTTATTGACTGACGTTCATCCAGTTACATTTGAAAAATGTAGTTTGATATTTTAAAATAAAGAAAAATATGCAGTATTATAAATATTACACACAAATAAAATTAATCTGACTTTAATTTTTTCTTCAGCAGAAACAACTGAAATACTTCAGTTGTTACCTGCGTTTAGCTAAAGAAAAGGTCTTGCAAACACAAACACACTCTATTTGTAAGAAATGTGAATCCAAAACAACAGTTGTGTTGTTTGGGGAAGCAGGGAGAGATCACAATACAAAAGGATCCATCTCAAGAATAACCTATAACCACATGATAAACCAGATGTGATATGGATTGCTTTCCATAGCTTGAAGTGTTTTCTCTTAGACAAAAAATTAATGAAATGTTTTGTGCAGGTCACTAAAAAGCTGACCCCTACCTTATGAATATTTAACAATGGACTACGCGCATCTTATGTAAGATCCTAAATCTGCCAAAAAGCATCATCCCTGAATCAGAAAGATTTTTGCCCTTAAATCAAGGTATGAAGTAGAACAAATCTACATATCGGGGACATGGATGTTAAAAGTGCAAATTGTGAATATTATAGAACATATTTTGCAACTGACATGCTATGCAAAAAATAATGCAAAGCAATGTGGGTTAAAAGCAAAAATAATATTGTGTTATTTTATATCCTTAGAGGTTGCACATTTTTGAGTATCTAAAACTGCTGAGGAGGAAGAGCGGGAGGGGGGCTATTTAGTTAAAGCTTTGCACAGTTTTTCCCACTTTGCAGCTCTCTCTTTCTCTTCTGTGAAAGCTGTCTCTTATATTCATAATCACATAACTGCCTCGTGGCAAACAGATGAGCTACCTGCATTTTAAAATACTGTTTATATAGTATTCTCCATGGCAAAGTGCTTTGCTACTCAATCTCTTTTCATCCTCCCTATAGCATGAATGTGAGAAGTCCCTTAGACTGGGGTCTAGTGAATTGATAGGGAATGAAGTTCAAACTTCGCTTGTGGGTTGATAGGGAATGAAATCCAAATTTCAGGAAGCTAAAACTGATGCAAATCTAGCCAAACGCATCCTGATTTCAAGGAAGAATAAGCTAGATCACTTTTACATTTTGTCATGTGTGCACAATGCCTCCATGGATTTTTTTCAGGGATTTGGCAAAAAGCACTGGTACCTCTCAGGCCAGCCTAGCCTGCCTTTCAAGATGCAACATACATTCCCTGCAAATTAGACCTATTTGACACACAGTTGGAAGACAACACAAGATCCATGGCAGAGACAGACAAGCAATGTGTACATGGGAATTGATTCTCTGAACATGTAGAAAGGGATTTTGTTTTAATGAGCTATGTATGACATTTTACACAGCTAGCAGCAATCCTTTTCATCTCTATTACAGAATCTCAATTTTATAAAAAATACTATTTTATAATGTGTTACGATATACAAAGCAAAGTCTCCTTTGAGTCAAGGTTTATCTCTTCATGTAAACTTCATGGGTGTGGAAATGGCTTGTCATTGTTTTTTCTTGGGACTTTTCTTTTTTAAAAAAGCCTACCATATGGCCTTGGGACTTCCTGGTAATTTGCCATCCAAGTATTTAACTAGTCCTCTTGTCTTTCAAAAAATAGCTAAGATTGGCAGGATAGCACCACCAAGGTGAACAGCTAGTTATTAACGGGAATTTTAAAATTTAGAATTTTTTAAGGTGGAAACTTTTTAAACATTTTGATTGTTTCCCAGGCTTTGTGATGTGACAAACAGAATGAAAACATTCTTGTGTTTTTAGGCTATTCTTTTTCTTTATCTCAAGATTTCTGATTTCATGGAATCTCAAATCTAATTACACACAGTGGGTTGCTCGTGCTAATAATTTCACATTGCAAATAAGTATGGTGGCAGTACTCAAACTGTAACAGTCTTAAATGTTTTGATTTATTTCCTTGGTTGAATGGCTGATTTGATTTGATTTGATTTAGAGGCCACCTGATTGTAGATGAGCCTGAGCAGCTTACAATTAAAATAGAGACAATCATTAGAAGAAGAAAAAAGAACAGTGTGTATCTGGGAAAAATACAATATAGCAAAAACAGCTGACAGGGGTTCAACACCCACCCTGGTCTCTGGGAAAACAGCCAGGTTTTCAAAGAGGTTTGGACTATCTGAATCTCTGCTCCTAATTAGCATCAATAGTTATTTTCTTATCTGAGAGAGAAGTATTGTTAGGTTTACTTCTATAATTCCCTATGATGGAATGTGCACCTGCAGGAGCAATGGGTGGACAGTTTTGGGCAACCCAGAAAGACAAGCCCAGATTAAGAGACTGCACAATTCTGAGCGGGATGTGGGCAAAGGGAAGAGGTTCAGGGTAGACACAGTCTAGAATCTCTCAGGATAGTAGGGCACAAGGTTTTAGCTTTAGCTTGGCAGAATTCCATCTATGGTGCTTTCTGAACTTGGTGGCTTTCTTGCAGACATTTCACTATCAAACTAGGTAACATCATCAGTGCTAGCTGGTGGAAATGTGCCTACAAGAAAGTTTCTCTCATTTGCATGCTTTCTGAAGCATTTGACAACCATATGTGGTACTGATAGAAGATAGTATTTGTAGTTCAGGATTGAACTATAGGATTCTATCTACCCTTTCAGTCCGGCTTCGGGCCTGGTTACAACACGGAAACTGCTCTGATCACACTGATGGATGATATCTGGCGAGCCCGAGATGAGGGTCACTCCTCCATCTTGGTGCTACTTGACCTCTCAGCGGCCTTCGATACCATTGACCATGGT
>JANHFO010009717.1:176107-198061 GCA_032468095.1 Pareas carinatus | reverse complement strand
AGGTATGGAAGCCTAGAGGCAAATAATTGAATAAATAAATGACCAGGCTCAATTCTACCTTTTCAGCATCGCAAGACTCATGTATCCTCCCAGGATATATTTTGAAAGGGCAACACATTAAGTACATTTTGTTCACAGGTGAAAATAAACTACTTTGGTTTTCAGACTAAATCAAAACAAAATTATGCCATTAATTTTAAACCGAGTATGACAACAGACTATTGGCAAAGTTGAAGCAAACAGTGTTATTGAATACATCTTGCTATCTAGTAATATGAGGAAGAATTTGTGTTCAATTATATGATTTTTCTTAACGTCTCCTTTGAGCTCAGTTTTTTAAAAAACAAAACCCATGCATCTTTATTTTGCCACCGGGCTCCCAGTGTCTGTTATTTTCAAGAGTAGGTTTAAGGATGCGAAAGCATAAGGAGCAAGGGTGAAGAAAGAATGGGCAGTCATTTGAATCAGTGAGTGACAGGTTGGACCAGCTCTCCGTATACATTAATAAATTAGAATTTTAATTGTGTCTCCTACTGCAGAAGTAGCTCCGCTACTTTAATATGTAACAACAATTGGCTATGCTATGGAATCTGCGATGTGGTCCTCGCTGTTGACCTCTGAAACACAATTCCCACTCTGACTACGGAAACTGTTTGGTTTGATCCTTTCAACTTATTTGAATCCTGACAAATAAGCTCATAGCTGAAAGGTCAACACAGTCATATTTCATCCTCTGGAGCAATTCTTAAGACATCTGCACAACAAAGCACTTCTTCTAGTACCTGACACTGGACCTTGCCAGCACACTATCTCATTAAAATGTCTCCAGTAGAAGAGTCTATTAAAAGGCAAATGGACACAATATGGATTGGCCAAATTACATTTTTTCCCGGAGATTTTAGCAAAAGGGCAAATATTCAGTATCCATAATAATGGTTTTCAACTCACATTTGCCAAGAAGCAAAACAGTTATTCCTTTCCAAATACAATAAATCAAAGGATGGAATAATACAGGGTCAAGATCATATAGCCCTGGATTCTAACCAACCCTCTAAATATTGACTACTTCCTAGTTATTAGCCAACAACCTACTCTTCCAGTTTCATCAGCCTCCCAACTAATTATCAGTGAATAGAATGTATGTGCTGAGCTTTGAATATATATCTTTGAGGAAAACACTATTAAAAGCAAGAATGCACTATATGTCATTTTGGGTGATAGAGTTTGACTATGATCCAAAAATATGAGAACAGAGGAGATTTCCAGCAAGGAAAGTTTCTGAATAATGTTATATCAAGCACAGAAGATCACATTATCTATTTCTTTCCCCCCCATAAGCATGGGTACATAATCCCACATGTTTTGAAGGGACTCTAGAGTGAACTGCACAGACACAATTATTAGTATTAGAATCTGTGTTGTCACTGGTTACATCTAATATTCAGAAAGAAAAGCAGCACATTTCATATAAAGAACCCGTTAGTAATACCAAAACAAACTTGATTGACTAAGCCAATTTCAACTAACATCACTCATCTTTCCTCGAAAATGTAAACCGAAACAGCAAATCGCCTACTAATGCAGCTTTTTTTTTAACCAACATAATATCCTACTAGCCCGTGATTTGATCTATGACAATATGGAATTAAACAATTTAAATGGTTTCTTACAAAGACTGCTCAACAGATATTGAGTGTTCAACTGAAAAGATATAATTTTCACAAATATAAGAAATATTGGGAAGTTTCCAAACAAAAGCATCATCTCACTAGAAAATTGTCTCACGTGTTTATAATAGCATTTCATAATGCTCCTTTAAAACAATAGTAGTTTCTGGATTATGGTCTATCTACACCTTTTATTTAAAGAACAATTAATACAATTAATCTTTTCAGAATATCACATATCAACAGTAATGATGAATGGAGCTTCAGAAATGTTCTCCTTTGATGATTTCCTCCATAGGAAGCTGCCTTATTCTGATTCAGACCATATAACCATTTATTGTTTTCTACACTATCTGACAAAGGTGCTTTGAGATTTCAAAGAGGGGTGATGTTCAGCTCTACATGGAAATGTAAAGAACAGAATCCTCTACTTGCCTGAATCTTTCCAAGTTCTTTTCATGTTTTTCACAAGTTCTTTGATTTATTGATGAAAAATTCAACAGTATGCAGCACTGATCCATTTCTACTACCACAATCATGCTATCAAACATGTTTGAGTCATGAATATCAACAAAAGCAAAGTTAACCATTTTTTTTAAAAAAAAATCATCTTCTCACTATTTATACTATTTGAATCCTTTATACACACATCTTATTCAAGCAAGTCAATTTTGTTTTTTAAAAAAACATTTCTTACCTGAAGGGCTGGCTGTTTGTCATTCCTCTTGGGAGACTTTAGCCCACTAACTTGTTGCTGCTGCTGTTGCTGCTGCTGTTGCTGTTGTAACAGAAGTTGTCTTGCTACCTGAAGAGCCTGAGGAAAAATATAAAACAAATTAGTTCCATCTAACTTAACTTAATGAAATACTCATTTCTTGCTCAAGCAGGTAGTTGGACTAGAAGATCTTCAAGGTCCCTTACAACTCTATTAATCTGTTCACAACAGGTTAGGCTTGACTAAAATAAGGTGAACTGTTTATGTATTTATTTATTTATTTATTTATTAGTTAAATTTTTATACCGCCCTTCTCCCGAAGGACTGAGGGTGGTGTACAGCCAAAATAAAACATAGACATAAATACAGTACTAAAAACCCTTAAAAAAATTAAATACGTTGGATGAACCCAGTCAGTGTCTTATCATGTTGTATGAAGAGGTCATCAAATGAAGCCTTGATAAGGTTTTAATCAGTTCTATGAAAACAGCAACTATGTTTTATTAACTGGTTTTTGGTTTGAGATGCTATGTGAATGCACCATTATGTACATGCCCTCAAAGATGAACCACTAGGCTGGCCCAGCAGTTACTCTCTTTTTGAAGGATGGGATAGTCTATGAAATAGGCTGTTTTACTTTTACTTTTTTATATACTAATATACAAACAACAACATTCACAGGAAAAAAACAGTAGTGGTGATCAGAAAAGAACCTACATAAATTGTGATAAGTAAAATAAATTAAACACAGTCAAAAAGAAAGAACCGGAATGGACAAAAAACAATTAATGAAAGATAAAAAATATAACATCCATATATTATCCATCAAATATCAACACGTAATTAACCCAGAGAAATTATTCAAGAAGATTATTGAATAATCAGTGAATTATTCAGCAGTACAGGGAAGCCAAAAAATCTGAATTGTAACGATGATGTCAATCAACTCTCAATGCTATGATCTTATGAATTTAGCATTATCCCAATGCATTGAAAAAATGGAGCGGAGATTTTATAATAATTCAGTTGACTTCTATATATCGAGTCATTTTATAATCTGGTGAAAAGAATCAGTTTATGTGGAAGATACCGTAGTTGTTTTGTCACTGTTTCACATTATAATGAGATATCAATAGCCTCCTTTTTAAGCCATCTCAAAGAATATAAAGGAGGGGAGAAGAATTAAAAGCAAAGATAGAGGAGGAGGAGGAAAGGAGGATTGAAGATGTTAAGAGAGAATAGAATAAACTACAAAGGGAGGGATGAGAAAGAAGGAGGGAAAAGAGAAGAATTAAGAATATACAATCAAGATACACAATAAGAAAGGGAGAAGAAGGTAAAGAAGGGGAGAAAGGGCGGACTAGAGGTAGAGAAGAAAAGAAGGAGTAAGAGAGAGTGAGTAGAATGTAGAATGAAGATGAGAAGAAGGTAGAGGAGGAAAGAGAACATGTGGAAGGTACAACTAAAGAATAGAAAAACTGTACAGATTAAGGTTTGAAAGGATAAACAGAAGACTAAAACAGCCCATGAAGATAAGTGAGACCAAGAGTGGTTAGAAGAAAAACACTGTCATACAGACAAACGAGTTGCAACAAACAAACAGTATAAATCAAAGAATATAAATGCAATGTCTCACAGAGGAACAGACATTTAAAATAACAGTATCACTGTTCCTTGGCAAACTCTGGAAAAGTTCTGTTAGGCCCTGTTCGTACATTCCATTTCTTCCTGATCTCCAGAATAAATAAGGAGATGATCTCAGGCTCATATTTTCTCACATTTACTCTTCTTGATTTACTGCTACTTTGTTTGTGTTAAGGAGAAATAAATAAATGAACTGGGAAATTCTGTCTTTCTATGGCCACTGGACTTCCTTTGACATAAAAAAGTAAACTTTCATTCTTGCACTAGAGTTAGACAATAATTACATATCTGTGCTATTGGCTTTTGCTCGCATTGTTAATGAGGTCATTGGTCTTGTTATTTCAAAAAACCTCATATTCATTTACATATTTAAGTAAAGTTTGTTAAACAGTGGCTTTGGCTATTCAGTATTCGATCTAGTCTTTGTTATCAAAACATCAGCTAAAAACACAAGTACTATCTTTACAATTCAAACAAGAACTATAATATGATATATTCAAGGTCCTTGCGCTAGTTTCAAGAGCGAAAATGCACCCTCATCTAATACATCGGCAATAGCTGGATCTAAAAAAACAGTGGCAAGGGAAACTATAAAAGGAATTGGGACACCGGTGCCACAGTTGAAGACACATTTGGAATTTTTTAGTATGTAGCAGGTGATAAAACCTGGAGATTGGAGAAAAGAACAAAGAGATTCATGAAGTGTATTGCTACGCAGCTCACTCCAAGGAAGCTAAAGGACTCACCAACATTTCAGATATGAAGGAGAATGCCTGCTTGTAGAAGACAGAAGGAAATTAATGCCTGAAAGAGGACAGCTGGAAGCTTACATGCCTCAAGGACGTGTCCCCTGCTTGCTGCCTCATTGGAGGATTCACCATGGCTGGACTGAAGGGTTTCCTGGTCTCCTTGGAGATGTTCAGTACATGCGTAGGTGTTAACAGTGGGAAGAGTAAAGACTTCATCAATGTAAAAGAAGAAAGAAATAGTCCTGTACAAGATGCCTACATGGAAGGAGGGAGGGAAGCATCCTTCGGCATATGTTCACTGAGATGCTAAAGCTGAAGCTGATTAGATGGCATTCTTGAATTTATTTAGTTCCATAGATTGGAAAATATCATCATCTATTAATTAAGAAAGACCAGCAAACAGTAACTATAATAAGCAAAGGAAGCTTCATATTTCTTAGCAAAGACCTAGACTGTTCTGCTTCTATTTCTACTTTGACGTACTACTCTAAGACACTATAAATATCTGAACAAAGAAAACTTTCAGTATGAAAAAGAGTATCTACATGGCATAAAAGAAGCACTGTCGTGAGCAATTTTAGTTTCAGGTTCATATATGGATACCAGGAAAACAGATTCAATGAAATGTAAACTCTAATAACGCACCTATAACATTTCTTTCTTGGCAGCCACATTTATATTTTGCTTTGTCTCATTATCAAACAAAGATCCTGAAAAGTACAATGTCGTTTTCTCAACGTCCTATCTTCAAGATACACTGGACTACGATTTCCAAGATGCCAGCCTAGATGGTCCAGATCATGCTTGCTGGAGGAATGATGGGAGTTGTGAAGAAACAAACACTGCACATTGTACGAGGGCAATTCAGAAGATGCTATGACAAGTGCCTCAATTTGAATGGCGGTTATGTCGAAAAGTAATGTAATGTTGTAGCTTTCTAATATGTATAATAAAAGTTCTGTATCTGAGAGTGTCTGTCATTGATAACCAAATGGAGGGTTTTTTCCCCAAATTGCCCTCGTATAAGCTAGTGGAGGGTGAGCATTGCATTCAGATGGCGAAGCCAAAGAGGAAGAAGGCAGATGTTCAAAAATAAAAGTAAAGCAATGGGTGGCCTTTTTTGTTAAGTTTTAAAATCTGAGTTGATGTGGTTTAGTAGCATGCATTGCAGACCCCTTTTGGTTCTTTGCATGAGTTCCAAGAGACTATATGCCCATTCACAGCCAGAATATCTGGTATTTAGAGCCGTGGAGTATATAATTAAATTAAATCACTGAGAGCTGGCAACACCTCACCAAAGCACAAGAAAATGATAATATCCTTTCTTCGGGTAAAACTTAATGTTTGTAGAAAAGGCTGGGGAGTGCTAATAGTAACCTTTATTACAAGGTCAGCCCATGTTGTCTGTTCAATTGTTCAGTTTAACTCTCACCTTCTCCAGCTGCTTCAGGGAATCTCAGTTTACCCCTGACCCAAAATCCAACTGCTTGCCCTGTAATTCTAAAGGCTAATCAACAGCTACCACTCTGGAGCAGGACAAGGAGGAAGAAGAAGAACACTGAAAAGAAAGCAAGTTGGCTAACATAGGGGCTTGTCTGTCCACCCTCCCACCCTCTAGACCAGTGTGTGATTTTAGAGAGTCTTTGTGAAATTAGCTGTCAGATCTCCATTCAATCTTAACGGCCACCAACCCTTATTGTGCTGATTTCTGTCCTGTAACGCAACTTGTCAACTGTTGCTTTAAGAGCTTTTAAGCTTGCTTTCCACCTCTTTTAGCACATAAACTGTAGATGAAAAATGAGAGCACGTTCTTGGTCACTGTAAATGGCTTATTTTTTATAGACTAGGATGATACAATTCATTCAAAAAGAATGCCTTTTTAAAAATAAAAAATGATGGGCTTTTATGAATCTTCAAGGCTGTAAACATTCCTCATAGAACGGCAGATTAGCAAAGCATTTTGTGTATGACTAGGTAGGTACACATGTAATGAGGCAAGTCTGTTAGTACTATGTTGACAACTATAATATATCTAAAATCCTCTTTTTGTACATAAAAATTTGTCAAGTCAACCTTTTTGACATCTGTTTTCTTTTATCTATTTAATGTCACCAATAACTCTCTCCACCAGCGGTGTCTTATAGCAGAATATGAACTTGTGCAGTAAACATAGCGCAAGGACCAATTAGCAAGGAGAAAAGGAGTATTCCTTTTCATTTAACAACTGGGGAAGACAAAAATATAGCTCAGTAAAATTGGGTTCTGGACTGAGTCTGAAAAGGAAAATAATTGATGTTGATAACACAATGATGGTGTGAAGAAAAAGAGAAGTTTCTTTCTCTCTCTTTAATGATAGGTGAAGTCATTCAATAACTAACTGACAAACTAACTGTATTTCACAGAGTGAAAACAGTTTTCTAGACTTTTTCAAAGAAGATTAGGTAAGTCACAGATATTAACCTTTGCAGCTACTCAAGTATATTATTTATAAAACTCCAGTTTTATAAACAGTATAGCACTGAATACAAGTTGCTAGGAGACAAAAGTAGGACAAGGCAATCGGTTCCCCTCTTATTCTCTCCTACTGCTGTTGCCATTTTAAGGGCATCAGGTTTGCCAATAAGAGAAACGGAATATTGTGTTAGATCTATCTGATCCACAAATTATGATAAAGTGACATCATTTACACAATGACAAAGCTGTCCCAATAAAAGGTATTTTCTTGGTAGTTTCACAGAGGCTTCATACCAATACAGGTTGTCTTCAACTTATGATTGAAGTTACAACAGGGCTGAAAAAAATGACTTATAATCACTGCAGTGTCCCTGTGGTTATGTGATTAAAATTTCATTCTTTTTATAATAAAAAAACTGATATAACATTTGGTTATTAAACAGAGTTGCACAATGTTGCACTTATCTTTAGAAATAAAGGTGGTATCCTTTTTTTTCTAAATAACAAAACTGCCCATGTTCACAGTAATGTGAAGGTGTCCATAGAGACTGTTTCTTCTCAGCACTTCCTGGAAGATGATACTATATGGGTGACATATTCAGTCCAGAAAATCATACAAAAGAGACACACAGTCTCTGTGAAGAGCTTATACTGCTTTCAGGACATTTTTGTAATGAATAACTATAAAAGCTATGTATTCTGGCTACCTCATATATATTAAAAATAAACTGAATGTTTTCAGAAAGCAGAATGAATGCTAGCTGGACTTTATTCCTGCTGTTCTTTCACACTTTATATAGTACATGTTAAAGAAATCTGTTCCCAGCAGGATCCATGGTAATATTATAATGCATTGTTAGCTCAGATTCATAAATTGTTTGCTAAAATTGGTAGCTGAAAGGGGACAAAAGTAGCCTATTAAAGCTTCTTTCAGCATTTCAATATGGTTTTATCAACAAAATGAAGCCAATCATTTAATGCTATAGACTACTGTCATGGTTAATTCTGAGAGGTAACCCAAGTTTCTTAAACAAATCTATTTATTCAACTATATATCCAATATAAAAATCATTTTTGTATCATTTTTTGTAACTCAGTGAAATCAGTACTTGATACATTATTAATTTTGCCATATACACTTTTCCTTTCTGGATAGTATTTTAATTTATAGGATTTTCCCTTATATTCTCCTGAGCTCTCATTAATTGTGTATATAATAATTTTCATAGGAACCGTGTCCCCACCAAAAAAGGTGCTTTAACATGGTTGCAAATTCCACAAGTTCATTGAAAATATCCATATGGCAGTTATGCATTCAGTCCCCCACCCAATCAACTGATTTGAGGGGGGGGCTGAATGCATAACTGCCATGTGGATATTTTGCTTCAAAATCAGTATCCACCCTTCCACAAGACTGCAAAGCTCCTCATTTAGTCAAGCACCTAGCTGATGTGTTAAAAGAAGAAAGTGACATTTTCAAGGGAGGTAGAGAAACAAGCCTTACTGTAATCAATCCAGTTCAAGTTCCAAGCAGTTGGCAATGTTTATCTATGGAAACATTCCAGTGGAAGAGTACACAAAGCAGCAGATTAATTCCTGTAAATTTTCAGAAAGCTGAAGCCCTAGAACACTGAAAAAACACTTAAACTTTTCTTCCTTCAAATTAAATCAACACAGAATGTTTCTTTCTTTTTAAAAAAATAAATAAAAACACAATGCTTTTATTATTTCCATGAATTTCTTATGGCCACAAGGAAAACAAGGGATCGGTCACATGTTTATTTACTTGAGCTACTCCCTTTTCCTTCTGATAAATAATCAAGCTTGCTCTCCAGAAAAAACAGAATCAGTGAGCTGGGAAATCTGAGGGTCATCAAACAGACTGATATACTAGGAAAGGCAACAGACCACTGTTCCCACAGTGAGCTTTGCAGGCCTACACCTACATTAGCATCTGAGTAAATAATTGAAGTCACCCTTTCCATTTTCTCTATGCAATTAATCTTCCAGTTAAATAAACTGTCCTCAAGCAATTGCCAACATTGTTATTTTTTCCAATTGCATATTTCTGAAAATCAGACACCCTCCCATATCCTTCACAAACGCACACACATATTCTTAAATGTGTGCTGCACCTGCAGTTGTTCATAAATATGAATTTGTTCTAAAACATTTCTTAAAAAATTTAACATATTGCAGATTTCATACAGGTTTTTTAAGGAGGCTGTTTCCTATTATAAATATTTCCATTTCCACTTTCACTCTGTGGCTATGATGAGACTGCTTCAAAAACTAAATAAAAGGGTATGTATCAGGGTTAGGGGGACTTTCCTAAAGGAATATCATAAAATGCAAACAAAAAGGCACTATGCGTTAAGGGATACAAACAAGTTCTACTGAAACATAGCAGTTTTTATAAGCATTAGCTTCTGGTATTAAATCAATACCCCAAATCTGAAGAACTGTCTTTGATGTGAAAGTAAACTATTTGCAAATAAGTTTTCCTTTCCTCATTCCTCCCCTTCTGCTTGCTATAGTACCAAGAAAACAGTTATATATGAAGAAGACAGCATCCAATCAGTAGCCAACATTTCATTAGCATTTGTTTTCTACAAATATTAACAAACCTGATTCAGAAATGTAAAGAGCCTTAAGGCAAAGACTCTTTCAAGCCCCTTTCTCCTCCCTTTTCTTTCTTTCTTTGCTGCTGTTCTTCCTGAACTTGAGACAATGACAGGACAATGATTGCTGGCTCACTCTCACTCACTTAAACACGCATACACACGCACACAGAAACACACAATAAACGATAACATGGAACCTCCTGGGATATAACTTGAAAAACAAGACAGCAACCCCCCAAATGAGAAAAAAGTTAGCAGAAACCAGTTTACAATCCATCTTGTTTTCATTCACAAGGCAGTAAACATCTTATTTGCTTTAAAGCCCCAACAAATAAAATTTCCTACAACGGTAAGCAAGATAGCCAGTTAAAAGTTCCTTGCAGCCATACATGGTGCCTTTTTTCCCCCTGGATATTTCAAAAGCTGATAGAAAGAGTTTAGTTTCATAGAGCAAGCGCTTACTGTTAATCTCTAGTTTGCAGTCTCCTTGCCGAAGATGTGTCCTGGCTGTTTGTCTGAAGCAGGGGGTTGAAGAATGGTAAAAAGATGTTTGAATAAACAGGAAGTGCTGTGCAGCTGAAGCACACACTGAAGGGAAAACACATTGGAGCACTGCCCTTTGTAGGCAACAACGGGAGGCTTGCCTCCACAGTAGCAACGGCTGCTTTTATGAAACGACAAAGAAACCACAAGAATTTAAGCAATTCCCCCCCTCAAAAATCTCCAAGTCAACTGGAGCTTGCAGGTAATTTCAAAGTTGTGCTTAACATGCCAAAAAATTATATTAATTCTACCCTATTAAAGCAGATGGCTGCATGCTTAAAATCATACATAACTAGCTGAAACAACGGCAAATGCATCTTAGCCATGAAGCTAGGCAAATCCTTTATTTGTACATAGTTTTGGAAACCTTGTTTTTCACACTCTTCATGGTACCCACGCACTTATGTCAATAAATGTCTGTTAAGGTTGGCCAGACTTCACAGCAATTATTCAAATTCCTTCATAACATTTTCTCCCTTTCAAATAAATCAGACTTTGCATGGAAGTTCTTCCCCCAGATTCATTCTTTTTCTTACATTTAAATGCCTATTTAAATCCAAGTGACTACGTAAACTGTCTTCCGTTTGCCATCTCTCCTGGTTCCCTTCCTAAGCCTCAATTATTAAAGTCCTGCTCTTTTGACATCTAAGAGAAATGACAGAGATATTGACAAGGCAAATAAACTGGGGCTGACACTTGAAGACGGTTTGTAAAGGGCTGAGCGGTGGAACAACCAGCAACAGTAGTTCACCGTTGCTGTTTTTTTTAAAAAAGAAGATTCCTCTAGAAAATGTATCGCTATTGCAAAATGTGCTACGATCTCTGATATTTGTTATTTAGCATGTACTCCTGGCCTTGTCTGTCATTCTAGGTGCTAATGCTGCCTAAAATAACTCGTTGGGAGCTGTCAGTTTACACAGGACCCAATCTTTTCTTCATACGAGGATTTTTTTTTTAACACTGGAATTCATCTTCTTTTGATCTCACATTCAAAGCAACAGCAGCTTGATAGACATGCAAGTCTGAAAGCAAATCCAGACGCTGAAGATAAACTGGCAGAGTATGACAGGCAGGAGCATCTAAAGCTTATAAAAATGAAGAGAACAGCATGTCGTCTGAGTATTACAATAGCAGAAATCAAGAGACACATTAGGTGGAACTGATCAGCCACAAAAACCATTCAAAAGGCAGATCACAGAAACAGAAAGTCTAGGCAGCTGTGGGAAGGGGTGTGGGGTATGTGGGAAGAAGAATGGGAAGTATCTGCTTTAGAGAGGTATCACCTTTTATTTAAAGCACTATTGTTTTTTCTGCTCCTGGTATGCAAAGTGGAGGAAATTGAGGGTTTCGTGTTTAAAAAAAAAAAGACCTGACTAACTCAGCAGTCCTCACCACTTAATCTTTTAATTAGGCTTCTCAATTAGGCAGGCTAAACAAAAATATTTTAAACTGAACAGTGTGTCTGTGGTGCTTCATTTTTCAGTTGTAGATATTAGGAAGGAGTTATCTGCAGAATTCAGGATGTCATCCCAAATACAGCAAAGTATGCTTATGGCTCCAACAAGCCTTGAAGTTCAGAGAAATGCAAGTGGCCCTTGGCTTGCAACAATTCATCTCGTGACCATTCCACGTTATAATGCCACTGAAAAAAGTGACTTATGACTGATTGTTCTTCACACATATGTATGGCCACAATGCTTTTTCAAAAGACTACAGGACTATGTTGTTTTTTTCCTTTTGAAAAAAGCACCTTTGAGACAACCATGACCTTCAAGATGGAGAATCTCCATAGACGCTCTTAGGACTATTTTAACCTCCCCGTGGTCACATGATCCAAATCCGAATTCTTGGCAACTGCCTCATATTTATGACCGTTTCACTGCCCAAGGTCATATGATCCTCTTTTGCCAGATTCACTTAATAACCATATTACTAACTTAACAACTGCAAGGATGTAACAGCCTTTGCAAGGCATTTGTAAAATGGGGCAAAATTCACTTAACAGCAATAGAAATTGTGGTCACAAGTCAAAGAATACCTGTACTTCTGATTTGTACCTAAACATGGCAACCAGTAATATCGAGGTCTGCTAGTATTCGTTAATCAGCAAATCTCTTGGAAAAGCCACCCATTTACATTTACAGACCCTTAAGAGCTCCATTTCTTGAAAATTGGTTAGAAATCTGATTAGCTGCTGGGTACTCTTTCTTCACTGTTGAAAGACCAATGTTTATTGGAGGATATTACTTAAATTGGCCTATCTCTGAGACAGTTAACACCAAAGGAGAAAACGTTTATGTGGGAATGATCACTAAAACTTTGCTGGAGAAAATCCATACATTTTTTAATTCCTACCTCTTTCCCGTAAGCCTCTTACTTTAATTGAAGTTGCTGAAAATAATGAAAAAGCATTTCTCCAACAATTTTGTACTTAGAAATGTTTGTTAACAAACACAGGATGAGCAGGCAGCCTTACCAAAAGGGCAGCAGGCTCCTACATTATAATTTAGCCTGTGGTTATTCCTGATTAAGCATACCCTCTGGGACAGCAGAGGAAGATATTTTGTTGTAGCAGGAATAGCTTTTAAAATTAGCCTCGCATAATAAACCAAGAGGATAACCGCACAGCTGTGCTAAAACAAAGATGAGGGTTGCAATTTTGGTTTGCAGTTTAGGGATCTAAGAGGGGCTGTCTGGGCACTAAAGGAAACCTCTTAAATGAGACTTACTACCGGTAACAGTACTCAACTTACAACCATTTGTTTGGTAACCGTTGTAAGTTACAACTTCACTGAAAAAGTGACTTAAAAACAGTTTTTACACTTATGGCTGTTGCAGCACTAGATATCAGAATTTGGGTACTTTGCAACTGACATGTATTTAAAACAGTCCCAGGCTCCTTTGCAATTTTCTGGCTTCCAACAAGCAAAGTCAGTGGGGGGACTCAGGTTCACTTAACAACCACATGATTCATTTAGCAACTACAATGATTTGCTTAACAATCAAGGCAAAAAAATTACAAACTTGGACACAAAGTCACTTAATCACTTTGTTTAGCAATGGAAATTTTAGTCCCAATTGTGTTCGTAAGTTGAGGACTGCTTGTAGGCCAGTGCTTCTCTGGCAGCTTTACTTCTGGGAGCTGAAATCCGCACATCTTAAAACTGGCAACATTAAGGAGCACTGCACTATTGCAACCCGAGTAGAAATTGACTACTTTTGGAAGAACAGACCTGTTCTGGTTTATGAGACTTGCGTATATGTGGCACTTCCAGGGACAAACAACAGTAATTATGGCTCAGGTTGTTTTCCCAAGGATGAAGCAGCCTATCAGGTTGCATCAGCACTATAGCTTCCTGATCTGTGGGTAAACCTCATGACCACTTGATGGCAGCAAAAAATCAGAGTTTTCTGCCTATCGTTGCTGCCATCTAGTGGTTACTTTATTTAATACTCACTGAGGGCTTACCAGCAGTGTGTTTTGGTTGGCTGCTAAATCACTACCCCTTGTGCCACTCTAGACCAACGCCTTGGTTCATCTATTGGCACTTCAGTACATGCCACCCATACAGTGTATACAAGTCTGTTGTTTAAAGATTTACAGCCAAGTCAGTTCCTCTGCAGTTGCAAGCTGTACAGGAATCACTGCTGATATGGTGACAGCATTTAAGCCATAGTTATTTTTCCTGTGGAACACAACCAACCCCAAACTCCCATAAATATTTCTCTTATATAAATATGAAATATGCAAGAAAAGAAAAGAAAAGAAAAGAAATCTGAATTCTATCATGATTATAAGAAAGTCACCTTCTGTCATGCATTGTGGCTATCTAATGAGCTAAAGGCTGATTATTTATCTTTAAACTGTACTAGTTTAATCGTTTAAGGTCACTGCTAATCTGCTTCAATCTTTTTTAAAAAAAAATACTTTCGAAAGTTAACACTAGAAAGGTGGGTTTGCCTGTCATTGGAACTGAATTTTTTGACTAAAAAAGCAATCCGTACAATGAACCTAAGCCCTTCTATAAATTAGAAGCAACAATAGTCTCGGTACCTGAGTATTAATTTGGGCATCATTCTAAAAAAAATTAAAAATACAGAATTATCCCACATTTTCTGACAGAAACTAAAACTTGGCAATAAGCCTTTTGTTCACTCAATTGTGTTAGTACACAGTGATCATAGTGGTAATCAGTCTGTATTCTCAATAAGCTTCTTCTTTCCCTTTTAATCTGCAGAGATCTTGTGGACTTGAATGTCACCCTGGACTTAGAATGTGAAATAGTTTCAAGCATGCAGGTGAAATCTGATCCCTCTGACCAATGAAGAGACTCAAGAACAACAGAGGAATTTTACATAGCAAGTTTGAGTTTAATAGATAGTAAAGCTGAGCTTTGTACAGCTAGCAAAAAAAGGAAACCTTGTGAATAGATGACTCCTTAAAAGACCACATAAATAAAAAGTAACAAAATGCTATTTCCATTCATTTTAAAGGACAATGGAATAAATACCAAAATTACTTGCGCTTGTAGAAGGAGGTCAAATTGTTATGCACCTGATCTAAGATTTCATCCCTTCAAAACACCAAAGGCACTTTATCTGTCTGGGCTCTATGAGATAAAAATGGCAGTGCTTTGATCTTTAAAAAGGACACGCTTTGATGCTAGTCTACCAAAAAACAAAAACTTATGAGATCCATTAAAAATATAAAGTCGTCTTAGAGTGAAGCTTGACTACTAGCAATTTTATGGGCATGCTTGATTGATTTCCTGAAAAAAAACCATGGATGAAGCATTTTGCATTGTCTTCTGAGATATTTTTTCCCTTTTTGCTCCCTTTTCAGTCTAGTCTACGGCCCCAATGATCTCCCCTGCAAATGCTAAGCAGGTCTTACCTTAGTTTTTTCAGATTAAGATTAGTTAGGTACTTCATGCAGAACACTTGATAGCATGCCAATAAGTTGAAAATATACCTATGAGCCGAGGTCTCCAACCTTGGTCCCTTTTAAGGCTTGTGGACTTAACTCACAGAAAGTTAAGCTGAGCTGGCTGAGGAATTCTAGGAGTTGAAGTCCACAAGCCTTAAATGAACCAAGGTTGGAGACCTCTGCCCATGAGTATTCCCCAGTTCCACCATATGAGGATATAGTCATACAACTCATAAATCAACATTCAAATGCACAGCAACTCTTAATGTTTCTAATTTCACGTCAAACCAATAGAATATATATATGTGTTCAATCCTGATTACTGGACTGAAAAATAACCACTGTCCATACAACTTGAGCTAAACAGTACTAAAAATTAAAACTGACCTTTGAAAAGAAATAGCAACTATATGAACTACCATCAGAATGTACCAAATCCCCGAGATGAATAGGAATATGTTTACAGGCATGCTGAATTTTTAAAATGTGTGCAATTAAGATTTGCACATCTTAAGGCTGTAGGTTCTTAAATTCCAGGTACTGTAAATGGAATCTAGTGAAATTATCAAGCAATTAAATAAAAGTATATTCCATATGCTAGGACTGTAATTTTCAGCAATAGCAAGCAGAATTCCACTCAGTTTTATTCAGAATGATTTTTTTTCATCTGAAAGACAAATTTTTACCAATAATTCTGTCTCATTATTACAAAAATTCTCAACCTTTTTTGTTGATTTGTTTTTATATAACTGTACCTTATGCTTTCCCACTTGAATTATATCCATATTTTGGCTCAAGAATCATCTCATTCCATAAAAATACTCTGAAGAGGCTTTAAGCAACTGGTAGAAAGTACATTATTGTTCCCAAGAAACACAGGTGGCCCAGTGTTTGTGATAACTAATTACTGAGAAGACAGGTGAACTACTCATCACCTATTTTAACAATTGAACAAAATATGCAATCCAGCAAGCAACTACAAAATGCTGGTTAAAAACACTTCCTCTTGAGCTTCATATCAGGTAATAACTACTGATTTTTAGTGAGTTCAAACTTCTAGGGCTATTTTGGGGCACCAAAGGAGATTACTAATCATAGTTTGGCACAAACATATTTATCTATTTGATTCCTTCCAAAAAAAAATCTCTTTTATTACTTTGAGAGAGCGAGTACTGGCCCAAGGTCACCCAGCCAGTTTCCATGACTAAGGCAGGACTAGAACTCTCAAGCTCCTGGTTCCGAGCCTGATGTTGTAACCACTACACCAAATTTGTATCTGTTATTGTACATCAAACTTAGATAATTTGGTATCAATAACTAGAAGGATTCTACAGCAAATCGTAGTCATTGATACAGAAAACAAGATTTGTTTTTTATCTAAAAATGATGCAGATATTACTAGAAGCCAATAGCTTTGCCAAGAAGAATAAATTTAGAATGAAATTTGGAGAGGAGGGGGAGAGGGATGGGGGAGAGGGATGAGGGAGAGGGGTGAGAGGGGGAGAGAGACAGAGAGAGAGAGTGAGTTTTGGGTTGCTTTGACTTCTTTGTAGATTGTGGGACTATTACAGACATAATATGTCTTACAAAGCATTTGGCAAAGTACCCCATAACATTCTGATTAGCAAGCTAGTTAAGTATATATTGGATGGAATATTGATGGATCAACAGCTGCCTTGAAAACTAGACTAAAGGAATACTTGTCAACAATTCTTCATCAAGCTGCAATGAAGCATTAAATACAGTACTACAGGGTTTGGTTCTTAGCCTACTATTCTGCAACATTTCTGTATAACAGCTGAAAGCTGGAGGAAATGTTTTTACATCTGCAACTAACAGAAAACTGAGTAGAATAGATAATAGTACAGAAAAAAGATTTAAAATAAACTTTATAGTTTACAGAAGCAGGCTGAAAGTAATAGAAGAAATTTAATTACTATGAATGCAAATTTCTTTAGTTACAAAAAATAAACTAAAGCACATGCATATAATGGGAAGTATCTAACCTGGTACTAATACACATGACATATATACTAATGGAAATGACAAGGAAAATGTCAAACGATAGTGTGACATAGCTTCTAAAAAAACACATTGTATTTTATGACGGAACACAAGAAGTCCTTCCAAATCTCAGGAGATACTCAAACTGTTTTCTGCATGGGCCAGAGTCTTCCTCAAGTATTCTGTCCAGTTCTGAGCACCATAATTTGAGAAAAATTCACAGCAATTTCAAAATACTGTTTAATAAGAATCTAAGCTTTGTGTGGTCTACAACACAACACTGTTTCCTCTAACTTTTGTTACACTTGGTTGCTCTAGTCTTATGTTCTACTTGGTTCCTGTACATTCATTCCAGGATGCTGACATACTTTAGTCTGGTTGAAATACCACTGTATAACAGGAGTACTTGAGAATAGTGCTACTTTGATTTTGTCATGAGTAATGACAAAGCTATTCTACAGACTACAGAAAAGAGCAACAAAGATGGTAAGGGGTCTGGAATCTACACCATATGATCAATGGTAAAGGAAACTAGTTATGTCTACCCTAACAAAGAGCAGGATTATGGATGATGGGACAGCTATCTTCCAGTCACAGAGATGAAAGTGTGGACTTATTATCCAAAGCTCCTAAAGGCAGGACAAGAAGCAATGGGTGGAAGCTTGTTACAGAGAGATCCTACCGGGAATTAAAGAGAAATTTCCTGACAGTAAGAGTGGAATGGAACAACTTGCCTCCTGAAGTTTTGGTTGCTCCATTGCTGGAGGTTTTCAAAAAAAGATTGGACAACTATTTGCCCAGAATGGTACAAGGACTTTTGCCTTGGGCATGGGCCTAGACTAGAAGACCTTCAAGGTTCCTTCCAGCACTATGATTCTAAGTGTCCTATTACATCTTCTCAGACTGACCTGAGATGCAGTAGGATGACTGCATCATTTGCATACACCAAACCAAAGCAGGTCTATTGGTCAATATAATGGGACTGAACTCTTACCTTGGCAGGGCTTGCAATAAAGAATGCATAAACTAAATAAAAACCAGGTGGCCCAAATGAATGTCTCTCATCCCTTTCTCAATAAATACAGAAGGGTTGAATATGGGATCCTCTTCAGGTTCATATCAGAACTGAACTGCAAGGGAGTTTCATAATCAGTCAACGGAAGAAATCAATTTTTTTCCATAGCTTATTACTGAAAACGGAATGAAGCACTGCTTACAAATCTATGAAAGCAACATTTTTTTCCTAAGATACATGACTTTAGACAGATGTTGGAAAACTAAGCAATTGTGTAAAGTCACTTCTTCTTTTGCTGTCTTTTCAGACCTAGTAAACATGAAAGAAGGCTACTGCTATTATTCTACTGGTTATATTCATTATATCTATGTGGGGTTTTGTTGTTGTATTTGTCATATTTATTGTTTTTCTATTTTGATTTTTGGAGCCATCTATAATCATCTGCCTGGGGTGGCACTGAAGGGGAAAAAAACTGTAAAATAAAAGAGATGCAAGAATTTGAACTTTGATTTCCTTTCAGAAAAGACTTGTGCTTTATTCACAGAAGTCACTGGATTCCCCCTCCGTCCGATCAGCTTCATTAAATTTTTACAATAAACTAGAGTATTTGCACTCTGAATATTCATGTTATTGGAAATATATTCTTGCAGGTTTTACCTAATGACATGGAATAAACTGGTAAACAGCACTATATAGACAGACAAGTTTCCTGAAGAAGAACTGGAACAGTACATGTAGTCCTTGACATTCCACAGTTTGTTTAATGACTGTTCGAAATTACAGCGGCACTAAAAAAAATGACATGACCTTTTTCACAATTATGACAATTGCAGCATCCCCATCATCCTCACGTGATCAAATGTCAGACTACTTGGCAATTCATAGTTATGACCGTTGCGGTGTCCTGGGGTCATGTGATCATCTTCTGGCAAGCAAAGTCAATGGGGCAGCCAAATTCACTTAACAATCCTGTTACTAATGTAACAACTGCAGTGATTCAGTTAACAACTGTGGCAAGAAAGGTTATAAATGGGGCAAAATTCACTTAACAAATATTTCACTTAGCAACAGACCTTTTGGAGTTAATAGACAACCTGCATTATCATAATAAGAGTGTTTTTACTACATTTGTGAAAAAAACCTAGCAGGCATGGGAATAAGGATGATCTTGCAGACACCTGTATATTGTACCAATATTAAAAAAAACCATTTTTCATAAAGTTGTTCACTCAAAAGTACTTGAGCACATTGGGAAAAGGCAAGGTTGGCAGTTGGTTCAAGAACAAAATGTAGAGAAGGAATAAATGGAGCATAAATGCTATTTGGGGTGGTTCAAAAAAATGGCATACTGAATAACTTCAAAAAGATGTCTTCAACTGGACGAACAGGCTTCAAAAGTTCTAATATCAGCAAATATAAGGTGACCTATGCTAGGAAGACATTCCTAGCTTCCCAAAAATGCACTTGGATTTTATGAAATATGTTGAACTGTGGTGAGCAGCTAAATGAAAGTGACTTGATACGGTTGGGGATGCTGTGGGGGACGGGCAAATAGTGCCATGGTAAATAATTTGAAACTGTTGACGCAGTGAGCAAATGCTGGGAAAAAGTCAAATATCAAATTTGAGTTATTAGAAAAGGAATGGAAAACAAAACTATCCATATCTTACAGACTTTACATCAGAGACTTTACATCAGATGTTTCTAAACTTTTTACCACTGTACCTTCCTTTAGTATAATTGTAATATACATGCCTCCCCTAAAAATTAACCAACGAACAGTGAAAATAATGCAATGAAACCTTGGGGAAAGATGGGTTTATGTTAACAGCACAACTAAAAGATTCTTCACCTTTACATTGAAAGCTGTCTAAAACTCCCCAAGGCAGGCACACACACATCAGAATTGGCAACTTCAAAGTAAAATATTAAATGGACACAAAACAGAGTATTTCCTTTAGATATTCTACAGAATTCTTTGTATAGTATGTCGAAATCTCTGTTTTGATCCACTTATTGTTTTTAATAAATCATTTGGCCCTGGTCTTCAAAAAATAGTGGAAAAATCCAACACTGAACTATTATCCACAATCAGAATTCATTACTAAATATTAACAATCCTTTTGTATAAACCAAGCACAAATGCCAAAAGTAACATATTAGTCAAATGCAAGCCGAAATCGCTGAATGGCTTTTAAACAGTGCAGAAAACGGGCAACATACTTTTGCAAACAATTGTCACTCAGAAAACAAGGTATGACTTTGGAAAGTATTTTGTCACTTTGCAATCAATGCCAATACGCATATAAAGAAATATCAGGAAGAGAGTTGGTCATATTTGCTTGTAATGACTGAAGATTGTTTTTCCTTTCTTTCCTCCCTCTATAGTTTTTTTTTAAAAAAATTCCTTTTATCCTTTTTAAGTTCCTCTTTTTGGCAACTGAAAGAGTTCGGCACTGGAAAAAAAAAACACTGTCAGTTTAAAGATTTAGTATAAACTAGCTCAAGCCGGTGGGAGGAACACTAAGTGGAAAAAGTAAACAGGGTTGTTCCAAAAAAGTTCCTTTCTAAGCAACACACAGAGTCGGTGCCTGGTACCGCAGGCTGCCCTGAGCACTGGGGAGGTCAGCTAAGCTATGCTAAACTGACAGGTTCCGTTTACAACAGGACCCAAACTTTATTTGGATAGGCTGGCCTTGGTCACCGCCAGCTTAACAACAGATGGCTAAAAAACTTTCATTATGTTGCACAGGGCTGAACTGCAAACAATTACAAAAAAAAAACCCCTGTGAAAAGTTTAACTCCCTCTCATCCAGCACAAGAAGCCTTGGCAAGCGAGCGAGGAAATGCAGGCAGAGGAAGATGAGAGGGTAGGTTCTTATTTCAAACGGGACAAAGAAGCAGCCGGAGCTTTTTCTCTTAATTAAAATGAGATGTAATGATTCATCGCGGTTGTACCTTATCCACTGGGTGAACTCTCGCAGGAACTGTCCAGCTGTTTGCTTCCCTAAGGATTTATAAGACTGTAGCTTCTGTACTCCGTGTCCAGTGCAGTAGCCTGCAAGCAGGAATGTGGGAAGCATTCTTGGGAAAGTCAATTTCCTTTTTGATCAACATCCCATGTGGTGCTGGCGAAGAAAGCTAAACAGCTCGCATTTCACAGGAGCTGGAAGAAGCTACAGGGATTAGACCAGGCCTTAAAGTGAGAGTTGTCATGAGTCTTAAGCAAGCAAGGTGGAAGGCGCTTGGCCCAGTCTCAAGATAAGGCAATAATAATTCCTTGAGGAAGAGAGAGAGGCCTAGAAATGCTCCTCTTATTTAATTTACATGCTTATAGCTCACCTTTTTTCAAGGAACTCAGCATGGTAGTACAAGACAGGCTGCATTTTATAGACTGTTTTATGTTTACAAGTACTCTGAAGATAAATCAAGCTAAGGGTGAAATGATCTAGGAAGCTTGGAGATTGTGTTGGGATTTGAATCCAGAACATTTGCCCCATCCTACCCTCAATCTTTATCATAGTAAGTCCCAGCAACTACCCTGTTTCCCCGAAAGTAAGACATCCTCCAAAAATAAGACCTACTTACAGTTTTGCCTCTCACTGAAATATA
>JANHFO010009717.1:139487-151679 GCA_032468095.1 Pareas carinatus | reverse complement strand
GGAAAGTCTCTTGGCGACGTTTCGGCAAGGTCTCACTTGCCATCTTCAGGCTGGTGCTTTTGGCTTCTTGCTAGTCACTTTGCTCAGACTAGCAAAGTATATATACACACACATACCTACATACATACATACATACATATTTTTCCATTTTGATCACAGTATTAAGCATATCTAGTTTTACTGAAACTCTTGAGCTCCAAATAAACACTCCCAGCATGCCTTAAAAATGTAAAGTGTAGTTTTTAGATAAAGATTCAAAGAAATATTGTATTGTAACTCAAAAATACATGATTAAAGCGCATCTATTGTATAGTTTATGACTCATACAACCTAATTCCAGGTAAAAATAGTATAAACTAATCATTTCAATATTAAAAATGGTTTACAATCCTTTTATGGGCTTTTCTACTTAAATTGCTACTTTTCCAACCACATGTAAAATGTATTGACATTTTCTGTATCAGTTTATAAGAGAAAGAGAGAGAAAAAGGTACAATGTCATCTGATCTTGGACCAAACAATCGTTAATCATAGCTGGAGCATATATGATATGCTTAGAGTCATCTTTCAGCAAAAGAGACCAGTACAAAAACATTTATGAACTTTTGTTTTCTTTTCACTATTACTAAACACAAATCCAGCTCAATCCCAAATGGAAAAACGGTGCCATTTGGGTTCCCTTGTCATCATGTGATAAGTATGAGAAATATATATGCAGTAGCCAAATGGCCAGTAGACAAAACATCCGCTCCAAGTGACGTACTGTTTTCCATAAAGCACAGACAAAATCAAAACAACAGAACTGCTGCAAACAATAACAAATTCACGTTTTCCATCAGCATTCCAGACAGAACAATTTTAAAAGAAGAGAACAAGAAAGGCAGGGATCAAGAATGGAAAGAAAGAAGGGTGAATAGATTGGGGAGAGAGTCAAAGTCCTTGGACAAATGAGGCGGCAGTATCTTTTATGTAAAAAGGGGGGAAATGGCTACAAACAAGCAAAATTTGAATAGCTTGCTTTTCACACAAACACAAACAGTGTATACTTGTATGGTTTTACATTATAGAGTCAATCTAGCTGCAAAGGTTAAATAACTGAATCCAATTTCAATCTGATTTCTTGGGCATCATGCCAGTAAGTTACTTTGATGACCAAATGCACCGCCTATCTATATATCTAAATTATATGGTTATAATCTGGCTCCCTTCCTCGCCCCCACTCAAAAGTGAAATCCATCCTAAGGCCCTGGTCTCTTTCCCAGGAAAACACTAAAACTAGGTGGCAAAAGAGTGAGATTTTGCACAAGTAAGGGAATGGGAACAATTACAAGGGAAATTTCATTGCTGCGGGTCTTAAGCAGATTTGCCAAAAAAAGATCAACACTTCAAAGTGTACTTTGCCTCGATGAAAACTATCCTTCCAGACTATGAAAATCTGCACATCTGTCTTTAAAAATACATATATAGTAGTTTTTAAAAAGTGGACTGATGTCAAAGTCAACGTATCTGCTCCTGGAAAGTTATAGTTATCTCTAGT
Organism: Pareas carinatus; assembly: GCA_032468095.1. Classification (NCBI taxonomy): domain Eukaryota; kingdom Metazoa; phylum Chordata; class Lepidosauria; order Squamata; family Pareidae; genus Pareas; species Pareas carinatus. Next base: position 150,142 of record JANHFO010009717.1, on the reverse strand, counting down.
GTGTGCAGTTGAAATACCTGGCTATAAACTGCAGTTGTGTGGGTAATATCAGCAGCTGCGTTTTACTATTTCTGCTAAACAGCAGACAGTATCTCCATCAGAGTGAATTCTTGTCAGCTGTACTCTTTGCTAACACAATTCCTATGTTTTGCCTGGCAGTAAATGGAGGCTTCTGCCCCAGCATCATCTAAACAACTCTGTTAACATTTGCCCTCAAGCGTCTCTCTCTTTGTCCAGTCCCTGTCTTCTAACAGATGTCATCCAAGTCTAATCAAGCATAAAATGGTCATAAATATTTCTTTCTGGTAGATTTCACATTCGCATTTCATGCAGGGACATGATATTTTTCTGCTACCTCCAGGGAGTACCTAATGCAAAAACCAGTTACTTACATTCAAGGCTCATGTGCTTTTTCAAAAATGCTGCACATGTTCTCAAAGAAGCATAAAACACACACACACACCACACAAACACAGATATAAACCATCTTCTTTTGTTTAACAGCCCCCTTTAAATGATGTGCACTAGAGTTTACGCGGAGATATATCATCAACTTCGGTTTTAATGTGAAACCTAAAAAGCCGTAACGTACTATTCTTAGAAAATCCAACACAATGAAACTATCTTAATTATTACCCAAAGTTGATTTTGCTCATAGATATTTAATGGAATGAACAAGCTCTATAAATGGCCTAGCGAAGAAGTCAGCTTATTTTGATTGACTTTATGTACAATTTTACAATCTTTTTCATTATATTTAGTTGAAAAAATAAAAGAAATGTATAACATAAATTTGAAGTTCATTCCCATTTACCAGATGAAGAGGAAGAAGGATATATAAGTGTAAGACAAAACTAATTTCCCATACTTAAACTTCAATCATTCATTGGGTTACTACGTAAGCTAATTAATTCAGTTCACTTAAAGAAAGAAAGAAAACACAGGAAAATCATATTTGTTTCTGGCAAACTTCACAGTTAACATGTCAGAATGTAAAATAATATTAAGAGATTATTTTCAAATCCATATGTCTATGGATAACCCCCCCAGGTTATGTTTGTGAAAACATATACAGCTACTTAAAACAACCTAGAAATGCTTAGTGATACAGATTACAAAGAAGTTCCTTTTTCCCTAGTCTTCCTTCATTACAAGCTCAATATTTGATTATTCTTAATCAAATCAAGCTTGCAGGCAAAGAGTTTCCTTTTTAAAAAAGTTAATGAGATGTGGTTATGTTGACAACAGATTACAAAAACTCTTAATTTTGATTCCTACAGGGTGGGCTGGCCTCCTTTACAATAGCTCCTACTGTATGAATGAGCTAAATTTGCCAAAAGGACTTATGTAAACAAGTGCCTATTTTGAAGACTCAATAATTAAAATAAAACAACCCCACTGGTATCAATTTAAACACCATAAAGTATTAAAATAGTTTGACTCTCATGTTTTCCTCCGAGTATCTTTAATTTCAACTGGATGGAGCTTTCATTGTAAGCATACACTTTGTCTAAGAGCACATCTGTCTTTCCATCTTGGAAAGAGTCTGGCTTTTGATGTAATTATGCAATATTTGTCCTGCATAAGCCAGCCCCGTGAACAAGAGCTAATTGAGAAAGCTCCAAAGGAGCAAACCACTGAGAGCAGCATCAAATTTACACTGCTGATTTGGAGTACCCATCTTCGTATTAAAGTATTTTCGCTCTTTCGTTCTGAATCCATTAAAAACTCTTTCATAGCTCCCATTAGCCCTAGACAAATGTGTCATTCCCCACCCTGAAAGAAATAGGTGGAACCCTGGCAAGAACCTCCAAATTCTTTTGACTTTTCAAAGGATTTCTTTCATTTTTGGCAGGAATTCAGACAGCACAGCTGTTCTGTAACATAAGCAGATGTGGCATCAAAAGGGGAGAAATGTTTGGCACTAAGAGGGTTATATCTATTTAAGGGGTTAAATATGCAATTACTCCTGACTAAAGCCAGAGAGAAATAGATAAACAGAAGGAATGAAGTCCCTAGATTCCATTCAGAAGCCTTCATCACCTTACTACCAGACAGAAAAGTCTTTAAGTACCATTTTCAGATGTTAAATCATTGTTCTTGCAGCACATATTCCTGCTATTCCTGGGGGAGCAATCTCTGAAGACAGCCTGCTAACAAATGCAATCCAGTAAACAGGCATTTTCCTTCTTGTTGTTAGTATCTTCATGTACCAGCTCCCAGTTCTGTCATCCATGCCTTCTCTCTGCTTTGCAGTTAAAGTACTGAATGAACATTGTCATCTATTATCCAGAGTGTGCGTGTAGATTATAAATAAGAAATAAAAGTGACTTTCAGTACATTGCTTTGCATTAGCAAGTTCCCTTCTCTGTTACCTCCTCTGTCCTTCATATTTTGCCACCAATATTACACTAGAAATCAACTTGTCTTGTAAACTTGGAGAGAAATTAGGTACGGTATATACACAGGAAAGAAACAAACTGTACTGTTACGAACAAGGCCTGCTTTTAAACTATTTTTTTCCTATTTGGTTTTACAAATACAAATCCTGAACCCTTGTCTGTAAAAATCCTACTTGAGACAAACTTGTGACACAGTTTCCAAGAACTGGACAGAATAGAAGGGGGAAATGTACAGTTGATGGCACAAAATGAGGCAACTTGAAAGAATATTTTTGAATTGAGCTCTTAAGACAGGTGGTGCTTTTCCCAAAGCAAGAGTTAGCTTCTGGCTTAGGAAGGTAAAGAGAAATAAGGTTCTCACTGAATCTCTTCTAAAGCCAGATGGTCTCTATTCCACCCAGGTCAGGTCAAGTAGGCAAAGCAGAATTTTGGAAGGAAAACGCTACCCTTTCCCTAGGAGTGGAGAGGATGGGGAATTATTACCCTTTGCCTTATCATTCGTAAAGAATAACACTCTACGTAAGAAAACTCCAACTACCAGCACTTCTGCATATAGCACCACCAAGCAATTGGGCATCATTTCGCAGAGCAGATATAGCCTTCATGTGCTATGTCTGATTCATTCTTTACGTTCTCTCGCAGGGAAAAAGGCACTCACTTCTCCATGAAGGAGGGAAGAAAAAGAGAAGGCAGAGTATAAATCATGTTTAACTCTATAAAGGTAGAGTCACCAGTTGGACAGACTATATGGGAACAACAGCCTAATTGCAAGCATTAATCCATTTCTAATCAATTTTGAAATCAATTTTGAAATCTTCTTCCAAGCAAACGAAGCCTGGAACTATGTTTTGCTATAATTTCTAGTTCCTTTGTTTTTCAAACTCTGCTAACATGGGACCTAGCAAAGAGAGACTTATACTGCTGGTATATGTTTAGCAGAACAGCTTCTTTGTTCTGGTATATAATGTATCCAAATTGGTCCATTATTTACAGAGTTTTGACAGCTTTCCTCCAAGTAACTTATACCTTGTCACATAGTGATATGTGGCTTTGAAGATGACCTTCAAAGTTATATGAGAGCTAGCATACAGTTCCATCTTTTTTGTTAACCTATATACAACCTCTGGCATAGGTTGATATGACCAGGATGCTTTAAGTGGACACTGGAAAAAAATGAAAAATGGTCTTATGATAGATCTAGTTGGTATGGACAAGACTGAGATCATCACCTCACTGACAACATTTTGTTAGAATAACTACAAAAATAGAGGAAGAACTTATACACACCTATCTTTTAAACATAACTGCATTCACTTCTCATAGGGAAATACAATCAGAGATTCATAGCCATTATTTGCACTGAGGTAGCAGTAATACTCAATAGTGCGAAAGAAAAGAGCCTTTTCTCTCTCCTATCTTTCTTCTCTGATAACAATCTGACCTGGCAGAGATAGTCTCTCTTCTTATTGAATGTGCTTCATTAACAAGAAGCTTGATTATTCTGCTTCATATTCCTTGATCCTGCATGTTTCCTGCCAGAAGGTAAGGATTAAAGATCAACTAAAAGGAAAGGATATCCTCTAAACTTGCTAATCTCCACCCAATTGAATTTATCAGGAACACTTCCTGATAGGTGAAGGAGAAGGACTCCAGAACTGAAAAAATATACCAGGATTACTCAACCGCTGTCCTAATTCAGGAGTAAATTTCAAATAAAAAAAGCCATCCATGAAGCACCAACACATCAGTGGACATTAATGGTTATTATGGATAGGAATCTGCTTCTCAATACTTAAATGCAGCACTCAGTGAAAACTATCTTCTTTTTTAATGGTACAGTTTGGGAATCTCACCCTCCAGAGCGCTAGAGAAATGTGATACTATCCCATAAAATGAATGCACCTGCCCCAGAAGTACAGCTCCCAAGTGCACAATAAATTAGAACCATGCACTTTTCCCACCATTTTGTTTCTCTCTAGAAAATGATCATTAAAGCTAAAACATGTAACCGAAGCTAGTCCTAGATATATTGCTAAGCTCTACCTGCCACAACACTATTTATTGTTTAAGAAAAGGGAAGGAAGAATAAACCTTCCTCCTATCACTACTTAAAAAGTAAGGGCCAGGTGGAAGAAAAGCAGAGCCACCAAGATGGCTTCAAGGTATTCTCCAAAGTTAGGAAATGATTCCTTTTGTTGAGTTATGACAGATGAATTGCTCCATGAAAGCTGGTCAGGATGGGTTTTTTGTGTGACTTGATAGCGAAACAAACACTGTACAACTGGAGAAGGATAATGCATAATAGTTGCAACAACAGCAGCAGCTCCTCTTTCCTAGATTGCCTGCAAATCTTATTATAGGGAAGGAGACAAAGGATGAGGCCAGATCACTTCCTGCCCTGTCTTCTATCCTACTCTACTTTCTGGTAACATGGAAAGGAAAACCTTCCTCTTTCTCAATTAAGATTTCACACACACATATAGTTCCTGGGTTAAGAACAAGGGTCATTCCCCAACTCTGTCTTTAATCCAAATCTATATTTAAGTCCGAACTCATATTTACAAACAGGCAGTCCTCTTACTGAAAATGGTACATGGTATTCTCCTTCCTTGAGTTGATGAAGCGCTGAAGCTACACAAGGCTTTCAGAAACCACTCAAGCTGCAAGTTTTTAATATACAGCCTGTTTTCGGTGGTTTCTAAAAATACAGAACGGCTTCAAGTCTAGGAAAGCGAACACTGTCCACCATTTTTAGTAAGGCAAACTGTTTCCACCTAGTGGTTTTCCTTAGTTGAACATTATTAACCTGGGGCTGCCTACACTCATTCGCATGCATTTTGGGTTTCATTTACAAAAATCCTCATCTGTGCAAGCTTAGCACTGAGTTATACCATAAGAAGGAAGTTTTCTTGTAATATTAGGAATGACTTGGATAAATGGCAAAATGACATGTGAAACAGTTCATACCGCTGTGGGATGATCTGTATTTGTCAAATACAACTAAGATTGTAGTGATGGTCCATTTTTACCACACTGTAGCACGCATCTTTCAAATCTTCCACTGAAATCCTTTAAAGAAATAAGAGAATAAACTGAAAGTCTGGGGTTTTTTAAGTTTAACATACAATAAATCAGGAAACACATTCATTAATCCTTATCTGTAAGTAGATATAAATTGTCATTCGCAATAGCACTTATACTTATATACTGCTTCATAGTATTTAACAGCCCTCTCTAAGCAGTTTACAGAGTCAGCATATTGCCCCCAACAATAAGGCTCCTCATTTTACTGATTTCAGAAGGATAGAAGACTGAATCAACCTTGAGTCAGTCAGGATCGAACTTCTGTCAGTAGGCAGAGTTTACCTGCACTCTACACACTGTGCCACCACATCTTAATGAAAATACCAATTCATTTAAAAAATGCATTAAATATACATCCACGTGGGCACTGAATTGACCTACAATGGACTACACAATATAAACAGAGAAAACATAGTGCCTTCCAGCTGTGAATCCAAGATTTCTGTGCTTGCAGTCACATGTTTTAGAACGTACATAACAAACAGTTCAGTGTATTTCAACTGTAATTCCTTGGACTGTTTTGCGCACACTGCTTAAAGTGCTCTTATTTTAAGGAACAACTTTTTAGAAGGAAAACATGATTGGAATATTCCTGCCTGTGGCCCTTTGGATCACAGGAAATAACTTTTCCAATGTTCATTCAAATGAAACCATAGGGGAAGAAATCTTTGGACTCTGTCATTTACATTCTTGGTGATAACTATTTACAGCATTAATCCGGGACGGTCTTCATCCATTTAATTGGGATTTATATAATACAGAAGCATTATTTTCTTTTAGAACTTACGAACAACTGAGAATTCTTTCAATTTTTTATGAGTACAACATAAACATACAACATACAATACACAACTTCTTTCCTCCGGGCGTTATTGCAGGGTATTGCAAACCAAAACAACTAGACACAAGGACTGTTTCTTCCCCCATGCTATCACTCTGCTAATTTCCACAACACTGTTAAACTACTAGTATGCATACGATTATCCTTCTCATCTTTCCTATTAACCATTACCTATTCCCCATTCTCTCATTTGTATGACAATTGCCTTGTTGCCTGTATCCTATTATATAAATATACGGTAATAGTTGGTTTATTTTAGTATTCTGTTATGACTTATAGATTGCTTTAAAAACCATCTTATGACATGAATGTGTTTTATGACATGATGAATGTATTTTATGGCATGATGACATGATGAATGTATTTTGTGATTGTGATCACAATTTTATCAGTTATGGATTGTCATACTCTGGTTTCTCTTCAGATCGCATAAATCTTTCGCCTTTTTTATCTTATCTTATCTAATGACCATTGCTACTTACATGACTCATAGTTATAAATTAAGTTTCCATATTGAAATAGAATAAAATTTTATGCATTCACATGCACCCAGAAAGAACTGGAAGAAGTTTGTGAAACAGGTGTGTAAGCTTTAGATATGGTTGCTTTAACAATCTTTGAAGAGGAGCTTTATACACCCTCACATACATTTCAGAACCGAACCTTTGGGGATTTTATGAAATAAAATACTTGAAAAGTACTGTGTAATATTAGCGACAATGTGTTTTTTAATTATTACTGGTCTTAGATTTCAGAATTGGTTTTATCATGAAAGCATACTAGAGCATAATCCAACTTGAGTGACATTTGTTTTTCAAAAATTTATCCAACAATAGTCAACTCAATTTTAGCATTGTATTGCATTTTAGCCCTCCTGCTTCCAGCGTTCCTCAACATATGAGGAATGCTGAAAGATCTCTTATATTTTGGGATGCCTACTCACACTTTACTTATCTACAGGATTAAATATCCCAGACAGGAATTCTAGAACAATTGTGGTCTTTTTGCCTGTGATAATAATACCAGGCTTATCTATAAAGATTTCATAATAGGATGTTCCAATGATCCTGGCATCTCCCTACTATCATATCCTAATCAGCAGGCTACTATTAATTAGCAGGAAAATGGAATGTCTCAGTTGGCCATTGTAGCAACACCAATAAATTCCTACATAAATCTCTCATCAGTACTGATTCTTCATCATCTATAACTCATCTGTCAAAGTATCAATCAACTTAGAGATGCCCAGTCCCATATTAATATCCCATGACACAATTCACAACAGTATGGCCAGTAAGAGACCACAATCTTTTCCTTAATGCAGATCAATCCAAATCAATCATCCTTAGTACAAAATTCCCAAGAGCACAGTTTCAAGATACTGTACCTTCACTGCCCGCCCCAGAGTTCCATGCACAGCACTTTAAGTATTTAATGATATAATCTTTTCTAAAACGGCCAATATGTGAGTGATTGAGAAAGCCTGCAAGTGGAAACTAAACTTCCCAAGCAGGCAGATACTGCTATCCTGGCATATTTTTCCTCTTCCAAAGTACAAGAGATAAAGGTCTCCTGAGGATAGTTTATACTTCAAAGAGGACATAATGTCCATAGAAATTTCATGGGTGACAACACCAGGTCTTAAGAAGCAATTCAGTACTGACTACAAATTCAAGGAGAAATACTGATGGAAACAGCAAATGAAACTAGAAAAGCAGGAAATATGGTAGTATTATTGCAACAAAATAATGTATTTCTCAGCAATAGGAACCCTTGAAGTCAGGAACTGATCAGAAGGAAATATAAACCTGCATTTAATCCTAAATAGTGTTCAAGATCTACAACCTCATGGGAGATAAGTAAAGCTTAAATGAGAATAATTCTAATAAGTCTTAGAACAAACCAGAAAAAAGAACCTAACAGACAGAAACCACAACTAAATGGGTTTCTAGTTGTAAAGTTAGAATAAGTTTACAAAACCAATTTAAGATGACAAGCACTGAAAAGTTAAACAAAATCAAACAACAATTAGGCTTATTGGAAATTGAAGAACTCCAAAATAAGATAAAATAAATCAAACAAAACCATGTTGAAAACACAATCACACCAGAAAATCTCTTGCGCAACAAATCAGAAAAGAGAAAGACAGGAAGACTGTAACAGTAATAGAGAAAGGGAATAAATTGTGATAGCAGTTATTGAACATTCTATTTATTTATTAAATTTAGATGCTGCATATAGAGGCAACTTCTTGGTAGTTTACAACCAAGCAAAAGCAATAATATAAAAAAAACATTAAATAATAAACATTTACATTAAAATTAACAAAGATGGCAAGGAAGGGAGCAGGATACACCGGGTGAGGAGGTGGAGTTTCAATCCATTAACAGTAAAAGTATGACATACCCTCATTTTACAAAGCATTTTTTAAAATTACCAGACATCTTACCTCTTGCGTCCTTATTTTTGATCTCCTACCTACTTTGTACAATGCTCAAGCAATAACAAAAATAATCACATGCTCCTTAAAAAAAAAAATCTTTCAATTCTGCCCAGATGATAGAGCCACTTGAGAAAAGTGAGGAACTGAAAGAATAATGACTAACAAGAGGAGCGAAGAAGCGTTCGGAGGCGGAGAGAACGCAGCAACATCAACTTTTAGATACTAGAGATGAGGCTGTGGGAGGAGGAAGGCCAAAAAAGAAGGTCCAAGGGGGGAAAAGGGAGTGATATTGACTCTGATTATAAGTTGAAAAATAAATTAATTAAAAATTAAAATATAGAGGCAATAAACAAATATAAGGAGAAGTATTATATAGCTTATGAGTGAGTCGAATAGACATTATTAATATATATGTATTTTGCTATGTAAAGGAAGAGTTAAGATTACAATGAGTAGGGGTTTCTTTCTTACTAGATTATTAGTATAATTTAGCTTATGCTTGTTGGAGGATATGTTCTGTATTTTGCTCTGGGAAGTCAGGGGGGAGGGTGAAGGGGGATAGAAGATGGGAGGTAGGTTGGGAGGGTGGGGGAAGGAGAAGGTGGACGAGGGAGAGAATGTTTTGCTTAATGTTTTGAACAAAATAAATTTTCTTTCCATCTTTCTGTATGTTTTCTTATAAAACTTTTGAATAAAAAAACATACATAAATAGATATACAAATATTAAAAACTAATTAAAACAATTAAATTAAAGGCTGAGAATAAAATGTACTAGACCCCAATAAAACCCCAATTAAAATTTAAAACACCCACCCCGAAGGGACACATGGGAAATCAGGATAGCCCAGCCTGGATAAAAAGATGAGGGCACGCCGAATGACCCGGAGATCAGAGATGGTACGTATCTCCAGAGGGAGTTCATTCCACAAGGTCAGAGCTGCCAAAGAGAAGGCGCTGACCCTGGGGGTTGCCAGCCGACAATGTCTGGCTGATGTTGATAAAGCCCTCTCTGTGGGAGCGGACTGGTCGGTGGGAGATATTATTTGGTAACAGGCACTCCTGCAGATACCCTAGTCCTAAGCCATAGAGCGTATAAGCATACATATGTACTCAGTACTTGGTTTGGGCCCCTTTTGTAGCAATTACTGCCTCAATGGGGCATGGCATGGATGCTATCAGCCTGCGGCACTGTTGAGGTGTTATGGAAGACCAGGATGCTTCAATGCAGCTCTTTTACATTGTTCGGTCTCATGTCTCTCATCCTTCTCTTGACAATGCCCCATAGATTCTCTATGGGGTTCAGGTCAGGCGAGTTTTCTGGCCAATCAAGCACAGTAATCTCACGGTCATTGAACCAGGTTTTGGTACTTTTGGCAGTGTGAGCAGGTGCCAAGTCCTGCTGAAAAATGAAGTCAGCATCCCCATAAAGTTCATCTGTGGAAGGAAGCATGAAGTGCTCCAAAATCTCCTGGTAGATGGCTGCCTTGACTCTGGACTTAATGAAGCACAGTGGACCAACACCAACAGATGACATGGCTCGGAAACTTCACACTGGACTTTAAGCTGTGTGTGCCTCTTCATTCTTCCTCCAGACTCGGTCCTTAGTTTCCAAATGAGATGCAAAAGTTGCTCTTATCAGAAAAGAGGACTTTGGACCACTGAGCAACAGACCGGTTTGACAATAGGAATATGACATTTGAAGCCCATGTCCAGGATCCGTTCGTGTTTGGTGACTCTTGATGCACTGACTCCAGCCTCAGTTCACTCCTTGTGAAAGTCCCCAACACTTTTGAATAGCTGCGGTCAGCCCTGCTGCTTGTGCACCTTTTTCTTCCACACTTTTCCCTTCCACATAACTTTCTATTAATGTGCTTTGATACAGCA
>JANHFO010009717.1:94317-104757 GCA_032468095.1 Pareas carinatus | reverse complement strand
AGGAAAATTTGATTTATGTAAAAAAAATTTCTTTGTTTTTTTTTTGATAATCCAATAAAAACTTTTTCTAATAAAAACATACCCAGAGGCAAATATTCCATTCGCAGAATCTTTACATTCAAAAGGCACAAATCTGAAATCTAATGCATAATGTTGCATGTCCAGCCTATTATTTCAGCATTAAAACATCTACAAATTACCACTGAATTTCTTCTGTGATCCTTTGCAGACATGTAAAATCAGTTTCTTCAGTGAAAAGTAGGTACTATATGATAAAAACTACACGCATATCATTCAACTGCTTTATTGGTCAAATAGATGAATGCCTTTATTAGTTCAACCCTTTTTGTAATGGAGTGCCACTGATGACCTAATGTTATCCTCATTTCTCTGCTATTAATCACATCCCTAAAAAGCTCATTTTGCTCATTTTGCTTTAAAAATCTTAAGAAATTGCCATAATTTAAAGACACGGTATCTTCCTAATGGGTAATGTTTCAGAGGCTATATCACTTTCTATAACAATACCTTTGTGGCAATGCTGAGCACAATATTTAATCACTAGAACACTAAATTAAAATATTTCAGTGCTGAAAAAGCTAAATGTAAATCTTTTGCACATCTTACTTGCCATATCTTTTTTAGAATTGCAGAAATCAAACATGTATGGCTTATAAAAACCTTTCCCAGGCAAGTCAAAATAACAAATATTTTTAAGTGAATCTGTTGTTTTTAATTTATTAATTACATTTATATTGTGACTACCCATTTTACAAAAAGGACCTCTTGGCAACATTCTACAATCAATAAAACAGAAAATATACAAAAACAATAATTATAAACATAGAACAGTCACGATTAAAAATGACAATGCTATAAAAAAGGTAAAATGTACAAACCATGTGGAAAAAGTAAAAAAAAAATCAAGCACAGGTCTTGAGGGATTTCCCAAATGATAGCAAGGATGTAGCTAACCTGATCTTGTGGGAAGGGGCAGGGAAGATAGAAGACAGAGTGGTCCTTGGGAAAATATTGGTCCCTCGGAAGATGGTACATGCAACATACCCAGATCAAATGGGACAGGTGGATGTAATAGAGGAAAGGTGATCCCTGAGATAGCCCGGTCCCATGCCATAAAAGAGTTTAAAAGTTGAATTGGACCCAGAAGCAAAATGGTGGCCAATGCAGTTCGTGGAGCAGAATTTAAACATGTGCTCTTCTGGGAGCACACACAACTGTCTCAACTGCTGCATTCTGTACCAGCTGAGTTTCTGAACACTTATCAAGGGCAGTTCTATGTAAAGCACACTACAGAAGTCCAATCTGAAATGACATGGGGCAGGGGTCCCCAACCCCCAGGCGGTGGATCGGTACCGTGTCATGGAATGCCAGCAACTGGACTGAACAGATAAGACAAGCACCATTCTCTGGATGAAGGCAGCATGCAAGACTATGGTCCGATCGGTCCATGGAAAAACCTTTATCCATTGAACCGGCCCCCGGTGCCCAAAATATTGGGGGCCACTGGACTAGGGCATGTATGATTGATTGTAAGCAGAGGTTCTGAATCCAGGAAGAGGTGAACTGGCATGAAATGGAAAGCTCTCCCAGTCAAGACTACCATCTGTTCCTCCTAGATTCAATTGTGAGTCTAGGAGGAACCCAAGATTTCACACAGGATCTATATGTCCTTGAATATTTAATAGAAATAATGAAGACAGATTTTAAGCAGACATTGTTTTCAGCCACACACAAATGGCTGGAATGGATGGCGGGGGAAGCTGGAAGCCGCAGCCGCTCGCAAATGGCGGCTCCTGGATCCCCCCGCCACCCAGTCCAGCCATTTGTGAGCGGCTGCGGCTCTCGGCTCCCTCAGCTTCCCCGACTCCCGGGAGCCGCAGCCGCTTGTAGATGGCTGGACTGAGTGGTGGTGGGAGCCGGGAGCCGCTCGCAAATGGCTAGAATGGATGGCGGGGGGAGCCGCAGCCGCTCGTAAACGGTTGGACTACCCATGTCTCTCTCTCTCTCTCTCTCTCTCTCTCTCTCTCTGTCTCTCTCTCTCTCTCTCTCTCAAGCAGGAAAGCAGGAAGAAATATACTGTTCCTGTTCTCTAATAACGTGGCGCGTCTTTTGCATAGGTGTATCTTATGGAGCGAAAAATACGGTAGTTTTTCTTCCGTGGGAACAAAAAAAACCAGATTTTTGTTTTGGTTCTTTTTTTAAGATACCAAATATAACACATATATGACTAATGTATTTTATGGATAGCATAAAATGGCTTAGGAGGCTGTTCTGGATATAAAACCTTTCACCTATATATTGTGTCTGTATAGCCAATTTACTGTACACTGACCACATTATTACAGCCTAATGAATCAGCCACAGCCTATATGAACTGCTGTACATAACTAGTAAAGTGTCCACTTTATAACCCTTTTACAGTTTAACAGTTTTAGTAACAGTAATTCAACCTCCATAGCCAAATCCAAGGCAAATAATGAATGAAATACACTGGAGTGAAATAATTTTTAAATGATAACCAAAAAACGCTACACATTTCTTTTTCCTAAAGCCACATGTATTTTCAGAAAAGGTAAGCAACTAATCATTTTAAACCTAATATTTTCTTTACACTAAGAGCCAACTCCTAGTCAAAGTTTGACTCTCTGTGTAGTAATATTCCCTGTTGAAAATAGCTAAACAAAATGGCTAACAGATTTTCTAAGTGTTTAATTTACTGGCATTTCTGAAAGACCATAGTGAATCTGGACGGAGAGTTCAAAGAGACTGTTTAATATGTGACTGTAAATTAATGAATTCACTCATTCAAACGAAAAATAATATTATAACAATGTGGTGTGGTTGACTTGTGGGTGGGCGCGGGTTCACATGGTGAAATAGGACTGAGTGTTTGTTAGTCGGTTCACTGGACTAGGGATACTTGTCTTTGTCTTCACTGTGAGTTGTTTGCATGTGTTGCGGGGGTGCACAAAGGAAGGCTCAACCAATCTCATTGTATACATGTTGTATTACGACAATAAAAAGTTTCAAATTAGTTTCAAATCATTCATTCCTAAGCACCAGAACTTCAAAAGTTGCACAAAGAAAACAAGAAGAAAAATATAAAACTATACTTTTGCCAGTGGTCACCCAACACGAGCTATGGACCAAAAGCATGTTGCAATAACAACTTTTCTAAACAAGATGAGAGTTAGATCCAACTATACTTCTGAAGGCAACATATTTCAGAGTGTACAGGTTACTCTTGACAAGCCCGAGCATCGCAGTCAAATTCTATGGACCACCCAAAGAGATGAGATTTTTAGTAGGTCTTCTTTAAACAATTGGACTGAATTTTAAGACAGACTCGTGTTTATTGAGGCAGTCTATGATAGGTTATAGGGCAAAACAAGCGCTTTCAACTGGGAATAGAAACTAATGAAGCAACTTCAGAATAGATTTAATTGTTTTCTCCAATGAACATCCAGCTTCCCATATTCTGCATCAGATGCAACTTCACAGCTCAACGTAGAGTTTGTTGCAAAGATTCACGTCATTGGTAATAAAGGGGTGAAACAGTGTTACAAGAATGGAATTGATGCCCTCAATGAAGCATCAGGTGAAAGATCCTCTCCTCATAGCTTCCAACTGCTGTTTCTGCAGAAGCTCTGACTCCACAGGCACTTACTATACTTCTTTCAGAGAAGAAAGTGGGGTAGATCTTAATTTTTTGTTGAAAAAATAATTGCAAAGTCAATTTTTCAGTTTTTTGGTTCAATTACAATCACCTTCTAGCAACCATCCAATTAAAATGTCACTGGAAAAAGGTTACTTACAACCAGTCTTGGCATTCATGACCACTGCAGCATCTCCATGGTCACATGATCAAAAATTGAGGGATTGGCAACCAGTATGTACTTACAAGGATCGCACTGTCCCAGGGTCATGCAATTGCCTTTTCCACACACACATGCACACCACCTGGCTTCTGTCAAGCAAAATCAATGGAGAAAGATGGATTCGCTTTATAACCATATGACTCACTTAACTGCAGTGATTCACTTAACAACCATGGCAAAAATAGTCATAAAAGTGGGTGCAATTTAAGCACCTTGTTCTGCTCCCAGTTGTTGCATTCGGTTTAGTTTTACTTAGTTTTTCACATGACTTTATGTGAATGTATTCAATGGTGGTTTTCTTCAACAGATCATGATTAAATCAATTATTTACTGCAATATCTGAACATAGTTATTTGGTGATATTGTTGAGTTCATACCATAACACTAAGTATGGATTTTTAAACCATTTTCCTGAAGAAACCATAATTGACTGGATTTATAAAATATGCTAGATCAAAGCCAAAGTACATTATGTTTTAGCACTTTCTTTTGTGGGCCACCACATAACTGTTTCAATGCTATTAAACACAGCCCATAAGAGATATTGTTACCAGCAAATGTTCTTACTGATATTGTGAATAAGTACCACCATTTAAATTCAGTGGGTATTATATTGACTGATTTGTGAACCTACTTATACTTTGAAAAATAATGTTATATCTTATTTGAGAAAGAAGAAAACAGCAGCCACATATAATTCTGTTTAGCTGAATTCTTAAGGGCTCATTTCATTTCAAAAATAATTCCGAAATGCTGTGGACGCATGTGAACAGAGCATCTCTCTCCTAGTCACTAAGCAATCTTTCTGAATCTCTTGCACAATGTCCCAAGCATTTCTTCCAAATCATTTTTTTTAGTGTGCCCAGTGCTAGTGGACTGTTTCATCTAATTCTCAATAAGGTCAGTTCAACCTGTTTCTATGACTGAACTATGAGATGTTTTTCCCAGTTCACTAAACCATATTTCTTGAATTTTGATATTAATACTTGCATTAATATTACTTGCAATCTGCTTTGGGGGAATTATTTTTGGAAACCGAGTTCAAATAGTTATAATAAATAACTGATAAATATAGTAGTTGCTTTTGATTTTAAAGCTGCACACCAGGGTGATTTTTATCTGCTAGAATTAAAATTGATTATATATTATAAAACAGACTGAGGAAAAAACACATGATAAAAATCACTCTTTCATCCTTGCCACTGACTGCCAAGAGTTCAAATTATCTCTTCTTCTGCTCTGAAAGTCAGGCTTTAAAAATAGAAGTCTAGGAAATAAAGGTAGACCCTGTCAAAGCATACTTTGTGAATGGATGCAGAATGACAGCGAAATTTGAAGCCTTCAGAAAATGTCCCAATTTCAACTCTGAGCAGAGAATTTTTGCTTGAAAGATGTTTCCTGTTGGAATTTCACCCAAGTCCATCGTGCTACATTTTTTCAACACCCTTTACTTCAGCAAATGGCCCCAGATGCTTTTATACATGTCCAGCTTTGTTCATACTTACAGTACATCATAAGACTTAAGTAACCTTAAGACTGTCTAAAACGCAAAACGTCACTCTTCACAAAATATCACGGCTAAGTTCTGCTAAGACAGAATTAAAGTCTTGCAATTAAGAAAAGAAATAACTTCTTTAAAATTCCCAGGTACACAGGGAAAACAAAGACGTATATTATTATATAGCAGGAATATCTCTTAACAAAGGACACAGTTCTCATCCTAAACATGCTAACTTTGCAAAGGTTCACATGCTAAGTGACTGCCTTTGGTGGGTGGGAAAAAACGGCTATCTTTAACTTGAAATTTAACTCTAACTGAAAATGTAATCTCAAAATGGAAATATAAATTCTCAGCATACAACTAAAGGAATCTAATATCCTCAAGCACAACATTCTGCCAAGCAAATTAACTCACAAATACAGTCCAGACAAACATGTTAGCTAGTCTTAATTCCAGCCCTAATTTCAGCCTTAATTCCGCAAAGAATGATAACCCTCTACCATAGATCATGGAGGACCAAAAATGAACTAGAACTAGGAATGGATCAGAATCATAAAGTAAGCCTGATATATCCGAATCTCCAATAAAATTTGATTTAGCCAATGATCATCCAAACCAACCACTGTAGTTAGGACAAATACTCTTCATGAGAAGGCATTATAACATAACTGTCAAGGGTGTTGAAGAGTCTCTCCCCTGAAAACATTCTGCTTCTACTGTTTACAGGCAAGGAGCTTACACTTGCAAACAGACAAACGGATTATGGGCAAGCGCCCATTCTGCAACATGAAGCAGCATATTAAGCTCTGCATAAGCAGGTAGATCTGTGACTGAAACAGCTCCAACCTTCCTCTCAAAATAATGAGCTCTTTTGACAATAGAGCCGGCGTGGCCCTTCATCTTTTGAGGAGAAAGGCTTAATTTAAGTCAAGAGAGTTGTCTCAGCTAGCAGAGCTACTGGTAAGTAAAAAATCCCTTTCATTTTTACTCATAAGTAGAATCTGTTGGCATGGAGAGCTTTTAACTGTCACTTAAAATAATATTTATCTGGCATATCTGCCAGTGGGATACCACTATGTTTTAAGCAAAAGACAGAAATCTTCCTGTAGAGGAATCCCAGTTCAGACAATGATTAGAACAACACCAGCGTTGAGAAGTAGATTTTTCTTTAAAAATCATTCACTTCTATACAAGCAAGCTAAAATAGCAGCAATAGATGAGTACCCCTTAGTATTTTGATCCAACATGCTAAGTAATTATGTGCTAAGAAATTAAGTTTTGTGTGACTTCTGGAATTAATATGATTGAAATTGTACTTAACACAGTCTTAACTGCAACTGTAGACCAACATACTGGTTAATACATCTAAACTAACTGTGATCTCAAATGAGGGTTAGTTGTTCTTAATTCCTCTTTTAGTCTTTGGACATGGACATTAAAACAGCCATAAAACAGGAGTTATTTCTCTACAAAACCCCCAGAATGTGGAATATAAAACAAATATGCAAAAGAAGTGGAAGAAGACTTAGCCCTTCCATACCTCATTTTCTTCACCATGTTTCAACCTTAATGGATGACTATGGTTTTATTTCTACTACCCACAAGGAAGTTTGCTGGATATTGACTGGGGGGGAAATTAATCAGCAAACTGGCCACAGTATCAAAAGTTATTTGGTAAACCAAAAGGAAAATAGCCTATCACTGGTTAGCATGTTGCAAAAATTGGAGACCTTGGAATTGTGGATTTGACCACAGGTCTATTAGGCTACGGTGCCTTTTCACCTGTCAGAACTACCTGAGAGATGATATGTAGAAGGGCCCAGATCAGATCCCTGAGTGAGGTAGTGATTCCACCTGCAACTAAAAAGACTGTGGTCATCCCTTCGTCAAAAAAATTGTGCTAGATCTGACAAAATTGGACAATTGTAACCCAATTTCCAACTTTCCTTTTTTTAGAATAAATTTTAGATAAGATTGTTCATTGTTTTTATGACTGTTTTTCATTTGTTTCTACACTGTCCAGAATCACTGTAAGTTGGATAGCTATACAAGAATGGATGAATCTGGATAAATAAATAGATAGATGCACTAAAATAAAAGTAAGAAGAGATATCAGGTCATTGACAAATGGCACACAGTTCTGTGGACTGAAGTTACCGTTCTTGAACAAAATAATTGAAAAAAGGTCATTGTTAAATTGCTGTAATACCTTAAGAGCTGGAATTCTATTTCCCTTGGATTAATTAGACAGAAAGATTTATAACATTGTAAATCTTAATACTCTCACCAATGTAAGAACATCTATGTCATACTTAACAACTCATTTCTGAATGAATACCATTATTACATAATTATCAGTATCTGAAATCCACCTCTTGCATTTTATTACACCCTGACCTCTTTGATTCCCCTTCTGCTTCAGTCTGTGTATGACCGCAAGGTGTGTACTGTCCCTACCAGGGACAGTACACACATTACGGTAATTAATATATATTAATTACCGGGGACAGTAAGTCTGTAGTCCCCAGAAGTTTATGCTATAATATTTCTTTAATCTCAATATTGCTGGATTGTGACAGCATGAAAATCTGCGAGTTATTCTATAGGATTTGAGGAGTATAACAAGTAAACACAAATCTTCAACTGTGGTATGAAACTAAGTCATAAGTTGCTTAAAATAGCATCAAGGGACCTTTATCACAAGACTTACATTATGTGTCACATCTCATATACTTTTATACATTCCATAAACTTTTCCACATATAAGGTTTTCAGGGCTCGTGGGGATCAGAGCATGACCAATGACCAAACTATTCTGTTTGCTTAGTAAACAAACAGAATGACCTTCACTATTAAGAGGATGTATTTCATTAATTATATATGGTAGCCTTATCTTGCAGCCTTTAAACTAATGTGGTATGGGCATCATTCTGGCAATTATTGTACACAGGTTTCTAAGATTGGGACAAAATCCTAAATGTACTTATTTCAAATATGACAAACTTGAGACTCAGGCTTGTCAACTGGTAGGACGACATCCCGGGTTTGAGACCTGGGCATCACTCATTGGGGTCAGCTCCTGTTACCTGCTCCAACTCCCGTCAATCTAGCAGTTCAAAAACATGCTGATGCAAGTACATAAGTAGGCACCGCTTTGGCAGGAAAGATTACTGCATTCCACATTTTCATGGTGCCCACATCATGATCAATCATGTGGAACAGCTTGCCTTCGGAAGTTGTGGGTGCTTCATCACTGAAAGCATTCAAGAAGAAACTAGCCAGCCACCTGTCAAAAATGGTATAGGGTCCCCTGCTTGAGCAGGGGATTGAACTAGATGACCTACAAGGTCCCTTCCAAGTCTGTTATTCTGTATTCTGATGGAAGCATTTCTCAGATAATATAGGCTCCCTCGCCTGAGAAACAGAGATGAGAACTGCTCCCTTGAGTCGATCAAGACTGGACAGGGGAAACTTTTAAACCTTTTTAAGGGGTCAAATTAGTAGCTACTCTTCAAGCTTGTTTGCCTGGCAACATTAATGAGCATATTTCTAATAGTCAAATCATTACAATAATACACCAGCATAATTTGAATTGCTTAATGACCAGCATGGAGGGGTTCCATGCTGTTAACCTGCAACCTGGCCTATTTCTGTCCTACCTTTCTCTAAGCTGGACTGTTTTTTGAAGACAACATTAAAAAAACAAGAAAACAGGAGAAAGCATGACCATGCAAAAATATTGTGAATGGAAGTAGCAAAAAACCTTTGTTCTTATTTGGAACAGAACAGATAATATCTCTCTCTCCAGATTAAACTGACCCGCAGCATCATACTTTTTGTAACAGATAGGTCTACTGGTATTTTGAAAGACCAGAATACATGTTTAATATTGCTTCTATTGGTTTTCCAAAAGGGCTGGCATTATATCTAAGGAACTCATATAATGTTGCTTTCCAAAACGTAGATTAGGCATTCCATAGACAGGTTCTGGACATTTACAACAATAAAAAACATGAAGCACATCCAATGAAGCCCAATAAATATACAATGAAAATCCAATCAACTACACCATCATTTCTACTATCACACCATTATAGAATCATAAGTCAAATGGCACTCACCACAATAAGGCAATATTAGATTTCACAGGGCTTGTCTTCATTGCCTTTCAAAAGAAAGTCAAGGTTGCCATCAATCTAACCTCCAAGAGAACTCTACACTGAAAGGTGTAACTGATTGGATCATCATCAAGATTGTGAAGGAGGCATTATAACGCATTTCTATGCCAAGACTTTTGTTAGGAGAAGGCAGAAAACACAAGTTGAACACTGGAAGAGCTAAGAACAAATTTTGTCTGCTTGCACAATGCATTAGGGATGAAAAAAGGCTGAGTCACGAGGTCATGTCTTCTAAAAACCAACAGTAGAGTGTCTTTAAGCCATGGCCAGAGGATTCTGAGAAAGCACCCTTAAAGTACAGAGAATGGCCACTATTGGTAAGTTACTTTCTCTCTAACCTTCCTCTCTCAGAACATTTAGATCTTGGACACCAAATCATTGTCCTATTTCAATTCACTTAGGAATTTAAAATCCCACTTGCTAATGAAAGATATTTCAGGACAGTTTTTATAGGCTTATGAATGTGAGAAACCTCGGCATTCTTAAATTCAACACATGGTAAAATCTTGAAGGATTTTTCTTTTTGAAAGACTGGGACATTATAGAGACTTGGATTAAAGTCAGAGAATGTAGCTTTGAGAAGATGCCCAGCTAAATATTACTTTCAAAAGGGTTGCTAGAATTATAGGAACGAAGATATGATCACTAAATTGATCCAAAACATAGGAGGGATGGGTAATTTCATTGCCTTGATTGCTATTTATTTTATTTCTATAGAAATAAAACCTGAGCTGAAATCTGAGAAGTTTGCATGAAAAAATACTTTTAAAAATCCTTTATATATATCTCACTCGCCATCTTCAGGCTGGTGCTTTCGGCTTCACTCAGGGTGAGTGAAGTGAGATCTGAGATGTTTTCTCTC
>JANHFO010009717.1:60682-78345 GCA_032468095.1 Pareas carinatus | reverse complement strand
ATAAATACAATCAAACCAGTTTCTTTCTTTTTTTAATGCTTTACAAGCTACCCTAGTGTGTGTTAGACATCGATTTTATACGTACATATATTGTATGACAGAAGTGGAACAAATACACTTAAAGAACCACCTATTAAACAGCTAATATTTTTATGTTTTGTTTGTTCAATATGTTCTTCTTACATAAACATCGGGGGAAACGGAAAATGTATCTTACATTTAAAATACCCTTCAAAATATTTAAAGTGTTTTTTTTTCTATTGACATCCAGGAAATATAAAATTAGAGAATAACATATAAAGATGAACTGATGCAAAACTGAAGATTTGCATACCCAGCTAGTAATGCCAGAATTGATGACGCTGATATACTTCATTTTAAAGATTGCCCGGCATCTTACTAATATCATCAATAGTATATTGAATGTATTCTGCAACTTTTCTGTTTCCTAGATACCTGTCTACCTATAGTAATAGATGACTACATTACAATTCAATCGTAAAACAGTATATGAAGACTTGCGATAGATTAGGTGGTTTTTAAATAAGGCAAGACTACCAAAAGTGATTTTTTTGTTTATCTGGAGGCCAGTGGTGGACACTGAAAAGACACTTCCGCCCATAGTTAATCCTAACTCCTTCAAGAAATGCTCAGTAAGATAATGAATCATTTAAATGTTACATCTTGCATCTTGCACTATTGTGGAGCACCAACTCTCCACATCAAACAATCATCAGGACTATTACAAAGTGGGCTTATAAGAGAGTGGCTGAAAAGGCACTGTGTGAAAAGAAGTGGAAAATTAAAGCTGAGGCAGACGAAGAAAGAGCTTAATTTACTGGCATGTACAGTATGCAAATGAGATTACTCTCAGTTTAACTGCATCATTTATGTCCATAATAACGGCATCATCATTACAGGGCTCAAATTAAATTACACCATAATTAGCATATCAAAGTGATTGGTTAAAGTTTAAAACAAATACCCAATTTTGTTAATGAACAGCTGTAATTGTCATGTACACTTCAATGAAAACTCCCTAAACAAATATATGTTTTAGAACAGAGAAAAGATTTTCAAGACGACATGTCTGCAGATGAGAGGAATTACTTTTTTTAAAAAAAGGACAGAATGACACAGATTATTCTGTTAATGCTGAATTTTCAAGTAATAAAGCATTCTAGGAAAACAAGTGGGAACACCTTATGGTTATTCTATTGTAACCAATGGTAGCAAAATCAGTTTACTGCTTTTGACGTTGAACTGATAGGATCATCAATAAATAGCATTCTCTCTGCTACTAACAAAGACTTTTCCAAAACATTCTTTTTCCATGAGAAATTTGTTACCTACTAATAATCTTTACCTAAGTTCAGATATGTCATGGCTGAAGGGCTCAGGAAACAGAGTGCTAGAAAAGGGTATTTTGGGAACAGCCTCTTTCATTTATCAACGTTCTAGCAGTTGCATGACGTGATAACATAATAGGCAGTCTACAATTCAATTTTCCTTAATCTAATTGTATCTGCATAGCATGTTTTGGGGATGTGACTGCACTATGGAAGGGGTGTGCATGTATACGTGTGTCTTCCTCTTCTTCTTGAGAATCTCTTCTCATTAAAAAGGATTTGGAGGTGGAGCATGTCAGCTTGAAAGCAAGCAATGTGTTTCTACAGATCAATCACTGCTAAAATGCATATAGAAAATGTACAGTAGAAAAATCATTCTCGTACCAAACACAATATAATGAAATGAGAAGTATGCTGTATAGTATTAAAATATTATAAGTGAGCTTTTTGGCAGCTCGTCTGGATAACAATAGCAACCACACATGAACGTAATTGCAATTCACCAGTGCCAAAGGAACAGATAATTTGAGTAAACCTTCTACCTCTTCCCATTTATATTTACATCTACGTCTCTAGACTACCAGTGCACCATGCTGAACTTTGAAATCTGTCTTTTCTGGTAAAGCTCAGGACACACTTTCAAATATACGTCACAAGCAAACTGAATGTCTTATTAAATTGATATTATCAGAACCGTGTTCAAAAATTTAAAGAAAGTGGTTTTTCATTTTATTCATCGAGGAATCCATTAAAGCCTGAGCTCTGAAGTAGTATGTAAATTATGTGCCTTTCAAGGTAGAGCTAGGGCAAATTCACTCCATCAACTAATGATGAACCTCATTATGTGCAGAGAGTATTCATAATGAGGGAACAAGCCACCCACCATTCTATGTTCTAACATAAATCCCTATAAAATGTGAATTTCTCCATGTCTAATTAAAGGCTACTAATTTCTCGCACTTCCTTCTGTTTCCTCCGCAAATACCAAAAATGTATACACTTTTAGATTTTTTTTAAATTAATGATAACTGTTTTTCTATAGCATCATTGCATATGTATCCGATGTATCATTTCAACATTTTCAGATTAATTTTGTAGATTGTAACAAAATTGGCTTCTCATTAAAAAAGCTTTATTTTACCTAACATCAACCTATAGTTTTAGCAGAATGTTAAAAAACTTAAAAGGAAAGAAGACAGTGTATAAAACGTAATAAAGCCCATATGTGTATGCTTATTAATTTCACCGTGGTTAATAGCATTGCAAATTTAGAAGAAAATAAATACTTTTAAAATCAGATTTAAACATAAGGTTAATCTCACCATTGAAATTGAGATACAAATACACTTTACTTTGGAAGAATAATTATGCTGGTATATATTTTCACTGCATTTATATTGTTTCATGGCTTAGGATTCATTTAATATCTATCTATAAGCTACACTTGTACTCATTTGCAATAGTTGTCACCGTCTTTTCCAGAGTAATTACTGGCAGGCTAATAGTTTTCTTTAAACTGACAAACATAGGAATCTTTTAATTGGGTCCCTGTTTTGTTTAAATTTCTTTATTAAACAAAATACAAAAATATTTTAAAATAATCTGCTTTTCAAGAAAAGCTCCTGTTGAATAGATACAAAGAGATGAAATAATGAGAAAAAAAGATCACATCACTTTAACTCATCCAAGCAGAATAGCAACATATCATCCAGAAACTTCAAACTTTTTATAAATAAACCACTATCACTCATTGATGCCTATAAGAACTTAACTTATGAACAAAAAGCTCATTTGAGTTTTAGGAAACACCATGGATTACAATTAATTCTGCGCTGGAACTAAAATGCAATGTGTATGCAAGACTGTTTTCAGGTTAAATTGGTTAAAAAAAATTGCTGCATGTCTTAATTGCTCCCAATTGTTTTATTTTTAAACCGATAACAGCTCTTTTAAGTTGGAGAATCAGTTCTACTCTAACAAGCTGCTGGAGCGCAGGCTTCTACTTTCCTCTGGTCTGTTGAGGATTTCCCCCCTCCTCCCTTTAGGTCAGCCAGTCATACACCAGGAAGACAGTCCTCCAAAACTAACTTGTCCCTCCCCTGGAGTATAGAGTTTAACAACCTACCTTTGTTCTGGTCCCAGAGATAATAACTGAGAAACCTCAAGACTGTGAAGTGCCAAAGGTTTCCAGAGTAATCACAAGTACTGAATAGGAGGGTGAAGGAGGATAAATAATAGTAAAGCCTCTTAAAAGAAATTCATCTGGATGACAACTTGCCACAGCTTTTGCATCTGTGGATCCGTCTCTCCCCCAGGAATGCGCACACCTCGGTTTCAGCCGCATCTACAACTGGCGACATTTGAAAGGGCAGAAGCACCGGGGATCTAGAGAAAACAGCGTATTTCCTTTGGACAAAGGACGGGGACACCTAAAGCTGCATACTGTGGGATAGTTCTTGCTGTTGCTTTAACCCGTATCAATGAAGACCATTACTTTGACTGACAAATGTCCCAGACGAAATCAACGTTCTTACCTTAACGTTCCTAGCTTGTAACAGGCTCCAGCAAAATGTACTCATGGAAGAAGTATTTAATAGATATTGTTTGGAAGGAGGAGGAGGAGGAGGAGGAATCCCACAGCCTTTACAATTAATTCAAAAGAAAGGAAACTCCAAAAGGAAAAGGGGAAAAAAAGAAGAAAAGATCCAGTGATTCACACACACACACACACACACACACACTCCACTCCTAAATGCATCTCTGCTTGGGCAGCCTGGCAGAAAGCAGGGATCCATAGACAGGGCTGCGTGTCAGAAGGCAAGAGGTCTTTTAAGATTTACTTGACACTCATTTTCCGAGAAGCCTTGTGTGGAGTTGTGCCGTTTGTTGCTTATTGTCTGCGAAGCAGTTAGAAGCTTCTCCCTAAGGGGGCCCCTCAGCCCCTGGCTCGGCTGCTTTGACAGGGAGGTAACCATATTAGGATGTGTATGGTAAAGTAAACAATAACATAGTTGCAATGAAATGGATTTTTTTTTCTTCTTCAGCTTAATGGTGTTGGTGTCAGCCTTGTCTTTAGCCTTTCCCACTAGTTTTGTGCTCTGGCTCAAACAGGCTTTTTAAAAATCAAAACAGAAAAAGAATGAGGCAGGAGGTAAAGGAAAAAAACAAGCATTTCTAAACTTCTGTTTGAATTGTTTCATTATTTTTCTTTCCCTTAAAAACAAAAAAGACAAGAAGAAAAATAAAAAGCTTTAAGAATCCCAGCAAGGGGCATGTCAGCTTAATCATTATGATATGCAACTGGTATTTCTGAAAATCCCTGCAGAATTGTTAGCAGGATATGAACATTAAAAGCAGGTTAACAATGAAGATCTATTTTCTCCCAAGTGCTAAAAAGCAAGTGTGCTAGTAAAGTCCAAACATATCCCACTGAACAAGCCTCACCTTAGCTAGATGTGTCAGCTGGGCAAGTATATGCAAGTCAGTTTGCTTTGCAAGCTAAAAAATATTTTATTTGAAAGTGTAAAGGCAGGTGTCAAATTATTTAATTAGAAGCATCTACCAAGCATGTAGCTCCCTAGACAACATTCACATCAACCATATTACGGTAGAAAAGATACACATTTCACATCAGTTGTTATTTGGAAAAACACAATGTCACTTAGAGAAGAATTTGCCTGGATCAGATTTTCTCTAGACGAAGACTGCAAAGCTGCAATTTGTTATACGAGAGCTGTGTTTTATTGACACAGCTCTACACACTTAATATTTTCAGGACACAGGTTCTGAAAATCCTAAAAGGTCAGGAAATCAATCAGAGAGGGCATAGGATTGCAGTCCAATGTGTAAAAGGCGCATGAGGAGTATAAAATCTACCTCGCTGGATAGGGAAGAAAACATGTGTGTGAGCATGAGGTGAATTTGTGTGTCTTTCTCAAACTAGATAGATACCTGAAGTAGTCACCCCTGGCAGGAAGATATGAGAGGAGCTTATAACTTTTAAAGTATTCTGCAGCATTACCACCCAGCATCTGTCATTGGACAATGAGAGACAAAGCAGACTATCTCTGGAAAGGGAACTCAGAAAAAGGTGCAGTTCTTCAGATATCAGGCACTAAAGAGTTTAAGAGTTGGGGATAGAAAAAACTTGGTGGGACATTAGAAAAAAATAAAGGAATTAAAGAAGAATTTGTACAAAAGGATCCACTAAAACCTGGCTTCAGTCCTCCTGAAAATCTTGAATTTTCAAGAATTTGTGTTTTTCATGCAACAAATAGAAAAGTGAGGATTGGTGGCTGAATAAACAAATACAGGAAAAATTAACAGTAGGATATATCAAAATCAATAAATCATACACGCAACCAGCAGTTCAAAAGTTCAAACCTGATTGCCAATCTTAGCGCTAAGCCAATAATAAACTTGACTCCATCATTCCTTACAGACCAGACAATTTCAGAATTTCATTCTCATTAGTTGGTCTTACTGAAAACTGCTAGCTATTTATATATATGCTAAAATAAATTAGCCATTTCATTCCACATAAAAAGATACATTAACACAATGCTCAATTTTATAGTTGGAATAAATAAATACATTTATGTATTCAATACAAAATTATTTTATCTTTATTATCATCAATGTGGTTACTATTGTGGAGGCCTGCACTCTGCTGAAGCAGTAACAATTTTATTGCATTTATTTGTTCCAATAAAAATAGAGTGAACTAGATCAACGAATCTTAGCAGCAAAATCTGGCAGGGAAAAAAAAAACCTAATATTTAAGACAAGCTAAGACCCAAAGAATCACAAGATACATTAGTTTTGTTTCATGATCTCTTGCACAAGAGTTAATGGACGACTTTCCAGAGCGCAGCACAACATTACATCAGGAATTGTGCTACAATATAAGAAACTGAAAAGGCAAGCCATTGTGATCAAAAGGCCAGGAAGATACTTATCATGAAATGCTTGATAGAAAAGTTTGTGCAAACATGGGAATTCTTCCAGATTTGGCATCACTTTTTAAAAGTAGGTTTGTTCTGTTAAGTTAGAAACAATCATTCAATGAACAGAACATACTTTCTGCCAGTGAAAGAGGGATTTGGGATTAAACTCACTGAGTGAAGCTCAGCTAGAATATAGGCATACTATTTCAAAACTACCGTATTACATCATTTATAGGACTCCACCAATTATATGATGCACCCTTATTTTTTCCAACTTGGAAATAAAAAAGTAAAAAAGTATTCGAACTAACTAGCAGCCAGAGCCGCCAAACAGCAAGCACGGGCCCTGCACTGCGCTTGCTGAGCCTGGGGAAGACTTTGCAAAAGTCTCTGCATTTTGCACAGGCAGCAATGGCTGCTTACTCACCCCCATCTATTTGCAAAACCGCAGTTTCTTAGAGCGGGTGAGATGCCACCGAATATAAGGCACACCATGAATAGAGAGACACCAAAATATGAAAAAATATGTGTCTTATAATTGATGTAATATGGAAATTTTTATTTGAGCTATTACACATTCACACAATTTTAAGAAAGTGGGAGATTTGGAAACATAAATAGTGAAAAGGGAGGGTCAGAAGGAGAAAACACTTTGATCTTAACCACATGGGCATTGGCTTTAGTCTTTGTTTGCTCCAGGTCTAAATGGAAGACTCAGAGTATTCAAGAAGGACTGTGGATTTCAACAACAACAACAAAAATTGCAGACCTCTGCTTTATTAAGAGTGCTCTGGAATCACAATATTGAGAATAGGGATGTCAGGGCTGTATTTAGCAACCAGACACATTAACTATTTACTTTACAATAGTTTTTACCATGGGAGATTCTACTCTTTTTAATACCTTCGCGTATTTTGCTCTAGATTTCTTAAAGTAAAGAACAAACAAACTTTGAATTCATAGTGACTGGTTGGCAAAAATAAGAAACCACAGGTAAGTACACATTTTCTACCTTGCATTGTGAAGGAAAGGACAAGCTTGCACATTATAAGCAAGATATGGAAAAGACTGGTTAGAATCCTTGCATACTCACAACATACTTCTAAAGTACACAAGGGTTCTTCAACTTGATCTTTCCACTTAGTTGTACTGTTGTTAGGAATGTCTGGACAATCCCAGAAGACAGGTCAGCAACTGCTGTCATGTACAGCTGGCACCAGGAATCTCAATTAGTATTGCTTAGAGACAGAGAGAGAGAGAGAGAGAGACAGAGAGAGAGACAGAGAGAGACAGAGAGAGAGAGAGAGCGCTTTGCAGTACCACAATTTCAGGATTTACAGAGAACTAAGGAGAAATGGTGAATGGTGTTATGACTGTCTATGCCAGGCTGATCAAGAGAAGAAAAAAAGAGTGCCCAAAAGTGCAAGTTTCTTGAGACACCACCATCTCCTTTCAGGGTATACCCTCTTCGAGTTTTAGAAAACCTCATTTTGGGACCACATCAAAATATATTCGGAGCTTGAATCCCCGAGTTCATCCCTCTCACTCCCAATTTGGAGATATTCTACTTGCAGGAAGAAACTTAACATTATGCTAGAAGGTGACTTTATTGACTATCACAGCTAATTAAAGTTAGGAAAGCTGTTCAGGAATGTGAAGTTTTCAGCAGTGACTCCTGTAACGCAGATTATATTTTTCTCCCACTTACTTTATAACTCCAGTTCTTATTCTAAGAGGACTGAGTTGGGCATTGTCTGACTTTAAACTCCGTTACAGTATTTGGTAAGTTATACTTAATGAGTTGTCAGTTTCAATTGTCACTATATGAAGACTAATTCTATTTAATTTTATTTATTTATCAATATAGCAGGCCCCTGGGGAACTTACATTTCAAAAGAACAATAAAACTGAGAAAAAACCAGCCACAACGAACATACATATAACAACAATAACAAACTAACAAGGACTTGACATCCTTTTTAGTCCGATTGTAATCAAGACAATTAATGAAAAATTCAAGCATATTTTTTTTCTTGTCCTGCTCTTGTCCACTTTTGAGGTATGTTACTCAAATACAAAATTCAGCCTTTAGTGCACGCACACACATGCACGCACACACATCAGACCATCCCAATCTACTTAGGACAGTCATGAAAATCTAAACCTTGAAACATTCCCTGTGCAATGTTGTCTTTCATTTGTAATGAAACCTCACAGGAAATTTGTCCAAGTCAACAAAGAGATATAATTTCCCACTCAAATAAAGTAATATAGACTCAGAAAAAAATAAGTTACAAAATATGATTTACTATAACGTCTACAAGGTCAAATATTAAATTTTTTAACACAGATCTGGATGATGGATTGCACGGAGTGTACCTGGATGATCTCATAGATACACCAGAGTTAAAACCTCTTTTGCTAAATGCTGTTCTCTTTGCACCTGCAAAAGTTGAGCAGGATAATGAGAAAAATGTGATTCTGCCCCTCCTCTAAAAGTGACCATCTACTAAACTCTGTTGCCCTCTGCTAATAAAGCAATTCTTCCATTCATGGAGGGACAAATTTAGACCCACTTCATTATTAACAAAAATATCCCTGCTGCCAGTTCATAAAAGAAGAGTAGTTCAGAATGCTTGGTGTCATAGAATCATGGCTTAGAAAGATACATTTCCACTGCTGGTTCTGAGCAGATAAGAAATAGCAGAAGTCCTGTCAATGTTTCTGTCATTCCCTATCTTTTCAACTTAGTACACAAATAAAGGTAGTTCTGCCTCAATGCAATATTATTGCTTATTATTTTATTATCTTTTGATGTTAAACTCTACCTCTTGTGGAGTTCTAATAAATATTTGTCAAATATATGCCAAAAAATAAATAAATGAGAAACATGTATTTAGAGTACCCATAATTTCTGAATTATGATATGAGCCAACAATTGTTCATCCTTGCCAATGAACATGGTGAATAATATTGCTAACTGAAAATTTCATTTGCCTTTGTTAATTGTGATTACATGCATTAGTAATGGTAGAAATTAGACAATATAAACATGGTATTAGTTTTATTAGTGATCTATGAACTATAATAAATTATAGCAAGTTGAATAAAAATCTTGAAAAAGTTGCTTTTTCAAGAGGAATCATATGAGAATGCCACAGAAATATTCCATCGTTTGGTTTGAGAAACCCTGTATTATGAGATGAACATATTATGGTGGCAATGCAATGGAAATCTATATAATATAGACGTGCAAAGTCTTAAAAGAGGTCCTTTATAACATTTATTAGTTGAAGCAAAGCATCCCAAAGTATTAAAGCAGCTGCATCTTTAGAAGGCTCACATATCTAGTTCAAAGCCTGTCCCCAGTTGTTTTCATGTGCATATCCATGCACAGGTATTACTGCCATTAATGAAGCAAAATAGTTATAAGTACAGGTGCACCAACAGCTGGAGGCAACCTTTGAAATAGCTGCCTTTCAAAGGATGTGGCTATTTAATACCCTTTAAGATGCCCCTTTCAAATGCTTTGCCCAGCGCCACTACCTAACAGCTCACTCTCACAATATGTAGAAATAACAAAGATAGAATTTTATTTTCGCTAATACATAAATGAAGCTATTGCTACCAGTGTTGAAAATCCTCCTGTCTAAGCTAGATTCAAATACATTTTTAATAACAGCTTTCTTTTGCCCTGTATGTCTCTGTACTACACCTTATCAAAATAGGTGAAAGAGTATCCAATTTAATATCTGTTTGCAGGACTGAGGATTTCTTCATATCTTATGCAGCAAGGAAAGCTTCGGGGAATGGCTTAGCAGATTTGGCATCAGGTTTTAAATATCTAGATAGTCTCGAACCTCAGATCCCATCAGGTATGGCTTAGTTTATCTAACATGAAAAATATATTTTAAGAACTAACTTTTAACCAGCTTGTTTTGACTGGTACTTTTGAATGAAACCTCAAAGACTGATGAACTTTCCCTGAAAATGTTTCAAAGTCTTGATCATGTCTTGCACAGTGCTTAAGGCCTGTCTGTAAATTAAAATAATTGCTAATCAGGAGAGTGGGAAGTGTATAAATTGGCTGTACAGAAGATGTGTAAAACTTCATGTCTGATTTTTTTTTAAAATATGTGACTGTCCGTGTCTTAAGAACAAAACCAGTCCAATTAAATTTTTTACTAAAATGCAGTTAAATACAAAACAACTAAGTTACAAATGAAGAAAATTTAAGGAAATAAGTGTCTGCATAAATCATGTGACATCTTTTTTTCTATAGATGAAAACATGCTTTTCAATGCTGTACCTCTCTAGGTACAACTGATTCCATGATAGCTTCAAGGTAAACCAGGATGTCACATTCTGGAATTGCATGAAAGCCAGCATGGGTCCAGTAATATAATGAAACAAAAAGGGAACATATACAGAAAAAGAAATTCTTTTCCTCCTCCTCTAGTTTTCTTTTTGCATTAGAATTAGGCCTTATTTGTAGCTGTTTTACTGTATTTCATTTCTATTTCTCTCCAAATTATTTCCTTCAAAAGCACAGAGCTCCCTAATCAATAGGCATCTGAAATGGAAGATCATTTGGATTTCAAAGACAGATTTTTCAAGCAATAAAACATAATTTGATGGCAAACAACTGCAGAAATTGCTACATTTTGAGTCTTCAAAATAATGTTGCTAACCTACAAAACAACCTGAATCAATTTTCCTCACAGGAGCTCCGCCATTCTCACACACAAAATAGATCAGACAAGTTTTGTTTAAAATTTTGTTGTTAAAAAGAAATCGGCACTGAAGTAGAAATCCAGGATTCAGGTTGACCAGGCACTTTCGTTGGAGCATTTACTTTTAAAAAAAGCCTCATAAACTTAAAGGTGCAAAACATCCTACTATCAACTGCATTTTATTTATTTACTTATTTGTTTGGTTATTTATTCATTTTTTATGCCACCCATCTCCCTTATAAGCTGTTTCTGGCTAGCTTACAGATTACAAAACCAATAGAAAAATAATTAAAATATATGAAAATATTAAAGCAATTCAGATTAAAATTTAAAAAACTCTACAAAAACCCAAACTGAGAGATGGGATGAGATTTGAACCAGCCAATCACCTCCAACAATGAGGGCCCCCTCCAGGCACCAATCTAACTAGCAAATACAAGCTTTAATACCCTTCTGGAAGGTCAAATGTGTGGGTACAGTTCTCACCTTGGTAGTAGATTATTCCAAAGGGATGAGGCCACCATTAGAAAAGTTTCTTCTCCTTGACTGCACCTGCCAGAATTCCTTAGCTGATGGGATATGTAGCTGGCCTCTTCTGCTGGTGGGAATGGGGCGGGCTAGTCCCATTGGGTAGAGATGACTCCTCAGATATCCTGGACCCATGACATATATGGAGTTACCTTTACCTATCTTAATAATAAACTTTGTTCAACTTATTATGCAGAACACTAGATATTTAAAGCAGAGAATTTGGGGTGGTTTTTTTTCTGAAACAGGTTAATCTTAGTAGAGGTAGCTACCACACTCAAGGGAATAGGATCCTTTATTTCAGGAAACAAATATCCTGAGTCAACCCTGGAATGCCATCTGATTCAGTATCAAATGTTTTCTATAATTAAAAAGTCAAAATATAACTATAAAAAAAGACATTCTAGAATAGTATGACCCAAGATGTTTGGCACAGTGACCTTCACTACAGACTTTTAAAATTAAACTGTCACTTAAGAAGATGTTAACATAAAACAAAACACTGTTAATCAGTTTAATTAGTAGTAAATCTGCCTACATAAGAACTGAATGCATTTAGAGTAGAACAATCAAGAAAGACATGAAATATCATCCTAATCTCCATTATATGCTATATTAAATATTATACTCTCCATTATTTTACATATGTTAAATAGAGCCAGTTAAAATTCTGACTGTAAGAAATTTGCAAGGTTTACCTAATATATTGATTAAATTATGTTGGGTTTCACTTTGATCTTAGTCCTATATTTTTTACAAAAGGACAACTATTACATTTGGCATAAAATAAAACAGTAAGAAAAGCAAATTTAATCAAACACACTTAAAGTAAAATTTAAAAGCAGGAGAACCTGAGGTTTCTATTGGGTTCTTTATTAGCATTTTTTTTAAATGTAATTCATAAGAAACGCATTGCCATATGTATGGGATTTAGTCTAGACAAGTACTGTCCTTTTTCCATCCCCAAGCAATTGGTTATTATTCTACAAAAATACTTTTCAAATAGTTAATAAAATAAAAGACATTTGCTATTAATGGAACATTGGTGCTTTCTTTCTTTAGATAAACAATGACTGAAGATAGTTTGCCCTTACCAAGCAAATATCATCACAAGGTATAGTATATGCAGTATCTCTCAGACAAGAATACCTAAAATATTTTGCTTTGGTTGATTACAACTATGAATACAATCAAGCCGTATTTAGATAATTTTAAGTTCATTCATATTAAATCCATGTGTTCTTTTTTCTGTTTCTTCCTTGTCCAGTCATTGTAAGAGATTCAAGAAACTTTTATTAAACTGCAATTTCTTATTTCTTGGAAACAAAACTCTGCAAAAAAACATAGTAATTCCTCACTTTATTAATTTAATTTAATTTAATAATTTAATGTATATACCGCCCTTTTCCGTACAACGGACTCAGGGCGATTTACAGCCAGCAATAAAACAGTACAGTACAAAGATAAGATTAAAACTGGCAATATTAAAATAATGAAATCTTAAAACCAATTTAAAATATAATTAATAAAAAATTGGAATGGCGAAGGGGGGGCAGGGCTAGGCAAGACCTGCCAGAACAAAAAAGTGTGTCTTAAGAGCACGGTGGAAAACATGGAGGTCAGAAATCCTACGAATATCTACGGGGAGATCATTCCAGAGGGTGAGAGCTGCCACAGAGAAGGCTCTCCCCCTGGGAGTCGCCAGCCTGCATTGTCTGGCTGACGGCACCCTGAGGAGGCCCTCTCTGTGGGAGCGGACGGGTCGGTGGGAGGTATCACTTGGTAGAATGTGGTCCTGCAAGTAACTAGGCCCTATGCCATGGAGCGCTTTAAAGGTGGTTATCAACACCTTGAAACGCACCCGATAGACCACCGGCAGCCAGTGCAGCTCGTGCAGGAGAGGTTTCACATGGGAGCGTCCCCTCGCTCCTATAATCCCCCCGCGCGGCCACATTCTGGACTAGCTGGAGTCTTCGGGTTAAATACCTTTAATGTGAAAAAATATACATACAGAGGGAATTCAATGGAATAAGCACTTTCAGTTTATAATTTCAAAATATTTAAACAGTTTTGAGAAATAGGAAAGGGAAAAAGAGCTGAATAGATATTAGCACTTGAACTGATTTCTCCAGACATCTGGTCCTTTTTTTGGGACAAATTCAAAATGTTGAAAATGAATGAAATGATATTGTGAAGTTCTTCCTATCCCATAAGGTTGAGTTGAAAATTTAATTCAGTTTTAAGAAATTATGATTCCCTTGACTACTTCTTTTTATATCTCTAGCCAACTAAGCTTTACTAAATTATTTTAGGGATTTTTAAAACTTCTTTCACTATAGAAGTGATGAGCAGATGGCTTAGTTGAACAAATTAAGTGGTTTACAGGGATTACTTGGTCTTGATTGCTTCAGACTAAGAAAAAAAAATTGATTACAGAAAGGGTGGCTGTTTTGCATAGGCACCAAGTGCGAACTATTAAGCATCCATGAGATTATTTTAGCTGAAAAGTTGGCCTTGGACGTTCGATCAGCAGCTTTTGTTTTATGCTTCCACATAAAATGAGTCTTCAGTTACCTCTCATCATCTGAATATTCTCATCTCACCCAGCAAAATACTCATGTTTATTCATGAAAAAGGGAAGAACCTGTATCTTTTAAAACGTCAAAGGATACATTTTTGAAGTAAAAGTTTGAATGAATGAAAGGAAATATGTCTTATTTCACTAAGCACCTTTATACTAAAAGGTAATAAGTAATAAACAAAAAAGATTTACATATGTATTGAGGTGTGCAATATTATAAAAAGGCATGTATCACTTCTTGGGTTCCGTTATTTTAAAATACATTTGAATTTAGATTTAATTGCTTTCATTTCCTTGTGTTTAGAACTTGCAATGGATGGATGATAGATAGATGATGGGCAGATAGATAGATAGATAATGATAGAGATATATAGATATGAGAGAGAGACAGAGAGATAGGTGGATTATAGATGATTCATTCATTCATACATACATATATACATACATATCTACATGCATACAGTGTATTACATACTCACATATATACTCAATCTTTAAGAGGTTATGCAGTAGGAAAATCAATATGCACTAAGAGAGAAATGTGTTTGGGGAACAAGCAAATATTCTTAGATGAGGAAGTACTCCAAATTTGCCCACTTATCCAGAGATAATTCTGTTTTACCTGCAGAGATATAATTAGCATGAAGTCCTTGGTTTTATCTCCCAAACTTGAAGCTGTTGTTTGTAGGCTAAATATTATAAGAAATGAAGAGGTTCAATATTTGATTTTATCTTATCCTAAATGGGACTGCCATAATCTGCAGTTAGAACATTAATTGCACAATGGCAGAATCAGAAGACTATCTGGAACACAGACCAAATGAAAGGAATGTGGTAGCATTGTGTCAAGTATCAATAAGGTCTGTAAAATATTTGTTTCCTGAAATAACCATGTAGAAGCTATACTGAAACTAATATATATTCAGAACATCTTTCACTGTAATAGTTAGATAGGTAAACAGTTGAAATACTGCATTTGCAATACATCTGCTTTGCCACATTCATTTTATTTCAATCTCACATTGGCTCTAGAAAGCACTGAAACCAGTCAAACATACTAATTACAATGTGGTTTCTTTACCAAAGATGGAATAGCGTAACTAGCTCCAATGCTATAGTTTAATCATGTGAGAGAAACATGTTGGAAGAAGGCATGTTGTATGGTGGAGAAAATCATAGTTATAATACCGGGAACATTAGGCAAGCTGAGCAGATGTTCTCTTATAATAGCCAGTAGAGGCAGAAAATGGAGGATGGGATAGTGGGTAAAGCGCTATATAGGTTTTGCAGTCTACTTTGAGCTTTCTAAACTAGCCTGTTACTTTTCAGTTTAAGGAATGATGTATTAAACCAGGATTGTAATAAGATTCAGTTGCCAGTCCAGTCAATTTATGTAATGTAGGTGAAGTGGGAGATGTTAAGACATAATTTTGGGCTGGTCCTGATGGCACAAGCTTGTAGCTTAAATAAAAGTGCATGTTTCACAGCCAAAAGGAATTGCTGGTTAGTGAAGATAAAAAGAGGCTAATCCACAGAACTGTAGACCTGATTTTTTTAGTTAATGTGTAACTAGACACATTTTTGTTAGAAAAAAGTGGTATATTGTTGTGTATTGGCTTACATCTTGCACAACAAGAACTGCTTGCAAATAATGAGTCTATCTTGCAAAGTATCAATTCTGCCTAGGGTCTGGGAAGAAGCGGGAAAATCCTGTCTGTGATTGATCACAATTGTGACCTGTCAGTAAGTATAAAAGGAAAGCTTGCAAGCTTGCAAAGCAGCTTCTGATAACATTTTCTGTCTGTGTTCAAGTCACGTTGCTGTCCTTTGAATAAATCGTGTTTTGGTTAACTCAGGCCTCGTCTATTCTTTCTGCCCACTACATAAAATATACTGAACAATGTTTTTATGCTGTTGAGAACATGATGTGAATAAGAGTTGTAAAAATATATGAGAAATAAGTTAAAGAAATAGAAAATGAAGCTTTCATTCCATTCTTTACAAGACATCTTTTCCCCCCTTCCTTATTCCTTCTCTATGTTTTTCATTCACATTTAAAGTGCTATGCTATGCTTTTTTTATTTCAAAAATCTTTGGAAAATGCTTGTGGATTGGAATAGGCCACACCACTTTCTCTGTGGTTGGAAATAAGGTTATAGACAATTCTGCTATAGTTAATATTAAATTATATACCGTAATCCATTGGTTTGACGTTATAGGAAGCCATTTTGTAACTTTATCAATTGGAGTCTAGCATCACTTTAATCTTCACAATGTAAGTATACAAAAGACTGTCAGATAGTAGTATCAATTTCTGAGTTTGGAAATTTGCTGAAAATCACTCAACACTATCTTGTGAACTCTTTCTTTCTGGTGTTATCATATATTACTTTTGGGTTCTGTTGTTTTATAGTATATTACATTTACTTATACTTTTATAATAACTGATTGATTTTTTTATCTTTCAATTTATAACATCTTAGGCACATAATTCTCTAGGAGTTACAGTACATGATGCAGTAAATCCCCAATGAAAAGAGATTCACAATATGCAGTAAAACTATAAAAATAAAACCAAACTAAAAGCAGCACAAAACACTGAACTATTAAGATTCAATCAGTGAATCCAAATAGCTAATATAATTACTCAAAAACAGATAAAAGAGTTCTGTTAAAATGTCCACAAGATTTCTATTCTAACCTATTAGCATTCCTCAAGCCTTAGAATAAAGAATTTAAAGAAGGATTTTAAGAGATGACTTTAGATGTACCATGGAAAAGGGATTCTATCAAATAATTAAACCTTAAACCATAGTAACCATCACTAACTTGATCTTGATCTTGATGGACTTATCAGCTACATCTACTAATGAGCTAGGCTCGTTAGGGCATTCTGCTACAATCTGAGAAATTGTAGCATCAAGTTGATGTTGACTCACAGCGATGACATGGATAGATTTTCTCCAGGAGCACCTATTTTAACTATAAGATCTCTAATGGTTAAACTGTTTTAGGGACCCATCTAATTTAATAAAGTCTCAGTAATGGACAGATACATAAGAACACAAGGATTTAGTAGATAAATCAGAACTCTGTCATTGTGCTTTATATATATATGTGTGTGTGTGTGTGTATTATATTTTTGTGCTGGCACATAAATAAATTCAAGGAAGACTAGGATAAATCTATTTCGAGCTTATTAGCTCTCATTAGCTAGCCACATCCTTGTTTTACTGGGAATTGAACTCTGGAAGTCTGGCATCCCAGGAAGATGCACTGTCTTCAAGCCAGGAGTTTCTTCCTGTGTAAGCTTTGCTAGGGAGGCAGTATTTAAATCATGTTACAATCCCTAGTACGGCCCCTTTAATGGGAGGAGGCAAATGTATCCTTTTTTCCATCCTTTAATTCAATCTTCATGAATCATCAGGTAGAAAGCCAGTACTTTTTAAGTTGTCTTTTATTATATTGTGTTATATATTTTTGTGCTGGCACATAAATAAATTCAAGGAAGACTAGGATAGATCTA
>JANHFO010009717.1:15829-29671 GCA_032468095.1 Pareas carinatus | reverse complement strand
GAGAGAGAGAGAGAGAGAGAGAGAGAGAGAGAGAGAATTAGAATGAAGGAGAGGGAAGAGAGAGAATGAGAGACAGACTCACACACATACACCCAGAATAAGAGACACATAGACACAGACACGCACACTCAAATAAAAACACATCATTCTCGCACTTCACTTCTCCCTCATTGCTCGCTCGCCAGCCGGCCCTAACTCAGAGTGCTGAGCTCGATGCTCCTGTGGTGGGGCAAGCTCAGGCACTCCAGGCGTGCGGACTGAGCTCCAGATGCTCCGTGCACGCAGACAGAGTTTTGAACACTCCCGTAGGGCAGGGTGAGCTTTGGACGTGTAGGGCGCGTGGACTGAGCTCTGGGCGCTCCCACAGAGCAGGTCAAGCTCTGGGCGTTCCAGGAACGCAGGTTGAGCTCCAGACACTCCCAAAGGGAGAAGTGGGGGGAGAGACAGAGAGAGGACAAGGGGAGGTGGAATTTTTGCTAAACGGGAAGAGGGAAAAGGGCTGGGAGAGGCCGAGGCTGCAGTCATCACTGGAAACAGGCTGCACGCGGGGTCTCCTGGGAGGGGCAGGCAGATGGCAACAGCGTCCCGCTTGGTAGGGACCGAAAGGGAGCGCGAGTCCTGGCGCACCCAGCCGGCCCCTCCCGGGAGACCCCTGCACTTTCTTGGCAGCGCCCCCTGCCTCTAAGTGGCCCCCCTGCCACGCTCCAGGCGTCTTAGCAACTCCCTGCCACCTCCTCGCCTCCTAGTGCCCCCCTAAGCCATTCCACCGCCCTCCAGGGGGTGGTACGTTCAGTTTGGGAACCACTGCTGTAGAAACAAAAGCAACAATAAGTTACAGGATTGATTATATGATGAAAACAATTAGTAAATGAATCTGAGTAGGCAATTGGGGATGACAATGACTTTTTTTTTCAGGAACATGTTCTTTTGATCTTCTTGTTACATTTTTAGGACAACAAAACACAATGATTGCATTAAACTCTTTATCTCCCTGAAGGAATAGCATCTGCCAGCAAAATAGATTTCCATACTCTGGTCCATCACTCTGCATTATCTCCTAACCTGTTCTAGTTGAGAGATCATGATGGGGACAATGAGCAGAAAGGCTAGAAAAGGAGAGCAGAGGAAATCCAATTGTATCAGCTGCTTACTTAGTCCACAACAACCCTCCTGTGACAGGATATATTAAAAAGGACAAATTTTATTTTTATTTTTATTTTTATTTTTTTTATATAAAAGTTTTATGAACACAAACATAGTAAAATAAAAAGCATAAAACAAATACAGGATTAAACCATTTTAACAGTCATTGGAATAAGTCATGTATTAACCATTATTTGTAAAAGAATAATTGAATAAAAGAAAACTTACTTTCATGTAAAAGACTAGAGATCAATGGAAACTCCACAGATCCAAAAAAAACCTGTGGGAACTTTTATATAGATGAGGGCCTTGGTGCTCTCTGTACCTGGTTGTTTTCTTTCAGATATTTCATTATCCAAACTATGTAATATCATCAGTGCTAATAGAAAGTGGGTTTTTCTCTCACTGTATTTGCATTTTAATGTTCGTTTTAGAGGCTCTCTTGCTATTCCATGGATAGAAATTCTGGGAAGTATTGGGAGCCAGAACTGTTTGTGCACAAATATTCTCTTTCATGATACACTCATTTATCCAGGGCTCTGGAAGCTCCTTGGCTTCTATTACATACCGAGAGAGAACATCACAAGGGAAAACCCATCATTAGAGAGTGCTTTTTTCAGTAGGTATATTATAGTTATCCCAAAGAGACAACTTTGCCCTTGATAATAATCAGAGAATTTCTCAATTTCTTGGAAAATATTGGAGAAAATATTCCATCCAGATTCATGGACCATAGATATGGTGGAGAATTTGGAAATATTGAAAATTGTTTTTGCATTAAGAAGCTGGAATTTATTTCCTTTACGTTTTAGGAAAATAATATTTAACAAAGCATATTTAAAATCTTTATCAAGATTTAAGGAGTACCTCTACTGTTCACTATTTTTGCACTGAATTGATCTTTAAAATAAGGTGGCAGATAAAAGATCTAATCAGGGTACAAATAAAACACAGAGCAAAATATATTCAGTCTATCACTATACAAGAACTTCTACCTCTTTGGCAGTTCTAGCTGGTCATGATGTGTGTATATGTGTGTGTGTGTGAGAGAGAGAGAGAGGGAGTGAGAGAGGGGGGGAGGGAGGGAGGGAGAAAGACACACACAGAGAGAAAGAGAGAGAGAGAGAGAGAGAGAGAGAGAGAGACTTGTTCAGTAAGCTAATGAAGTAATGGAAGTGCTGTTAGTGAAATCCAATATTAATGGTATTAATATTAATCATACCAAACACAATGCAAATGAATATATTATGCAATTATAGGTGGTTTCTAATTCCAAAGCTAATAGATGTTAGAATCAAAATTAATATTTGAATAATGAAAATGAAATAATCTACACTATGTAAGGAGATATCACTGTATTTTGGATTTGCCTTTCTGGATTTTGGATTTGCTCTTACCCTGCTGTAAGTCTCATTTCCACAGGATCCTCTTAGGCATGGGGTGAGATATATCTGTAGGAAAATCCAAATATTCAAAATACCATTTCCAAAAAAGCTCAACTGACTATATAGTTGTTAGAAAATGAAGCACATAAAAAAAGTTTGGAGTTTTGAGGGAGGAGAGTGGGACCTCCAGAAAATAAACAGAGTATATAGTTTCAAAGGCTACAGACACAGACATTTCATTGTTCAAGCCAATTATCAGTGGAAAATAATAACAACAGATGGATTCAGAGTCACTGACTTTTCATATGCACTTCATCTCTGCACAACAGATGATGAAATGTGAGAGCTATCTCAGAAAGGCAAAACATCTTTCAGTAAAAGAACTCTATACTCCAGATGGGGACCTTCTAAAGCAGCTGATTATCCTCTTATAATGTTTTGAAGATAGACTTACTATAACATTTCAAGAACTCATCAGATATGATGAGTACAATGGCATCATTGTTTAGGAGGAGGGGGAACTGATTTATGACTGAAAATAGCCACACATATTTCTAGAAGGTTAGCAATGTGCATTTCCTGTTTCCACATCAAGTGCTTTCAGTTTCAAATAAAGGCCTGATCCCATCCTTCGTGAACTGGCATAAAACTAAAACGGGGATTTTGCCAATGGAATAGGCCCAAAATTAGAAAGTCTGCTTCTGGCAGAAGAATAATTCTCCTTCCAGCATATACAGATACACACTTTTGCTACTTGGGCAATAAAACTAACAAAATATCTGTCTCAAGAAAGAATATTCAGTTATTTTATGATAAAAAGGAGGGTTGAATTATTAATTAACAGTTTCAGTACAATATTGCTGTCAACAAGTCACCCAAAATCTTGAAACAAATATGCTAGTTATTTAGGATAGATAAGAGGTCAAACAATAGGTGTACTTTTAGAAAATGTAATTCTTAAATCTGTTGCATGAAACACTCATGAAACATACTGATGAATCTGCATCAATCAAAATAATCAGGATAAATGGATATAGCTTGTCCTTTCTTCCCAATGTCACATGGGAAGTCACTTCTGAAACCTATAGGAATTTCAGAACAATGAAAGATCACTAACTAGAGTACACATATTTGAAAACAGCAAAAGAAGCCACCCAAATTATAGCCGAGGACAGATTAGATCATATTTTTGGTTGATCAATTCCTATCTAAAAAATGAGAATAATAATGAGTTGGATTAAAATTATTTTAGCAACAGTAGTAGCAATGCCTTGCATATTAAAAAGTACACATGATTAATAATATCTACACAAAAGATTAATGGCGGTACATGCATTTTTTCTATGTTGACCTATGATTGGTAAGTGAGGTAAATCAAACTGACACGTAGTAAATCATACAAATCAATTTTTCACTATTACTCATATATTCTAGCAAATGAAGCATAATATGCTTTCAGCAAAAGTAAGAGTAATATGCAAATTTTGATAGGTCAATTGATAAGCAAACCCAGTAAGTATTAGTTACATATTCAGTTACAAAAACAGCTCCCTCCCTAACCATCTCAGACCTCATTTAAATTCCACAAATTTCAGTATTTTGAATAACATGAAAAACATTTATCATACTTCCAAGAATCTCTATTAATTATCTTAATGTCTTCATTAATTTCATTGTGTGCAATTCCCCTTCAGCTTTTTATTCCAAAATCAACATCTGCTAGCCCAGTTAAGATCAGCCCGAGATAACAAAAATACCTGTGTGTCAACCTTAACCTGATGCCTTTCACTCATTTATCTATTTATTAACTATATTTATTAACTATATTTAAGGATACATGAAACGGACGTAAAGTGAGATGTTATGTAACCAAATTAGCAATGGCAATCCTGTCCATACATTTTACAATTGTCAAGGCTGAGAAGCACTGCTTTAGGAGTTTGATTCTAGAAGTGATGCTTTAATTGAGATACGCTGTAAATATATAGGTTTATTGTTTGATTGATTGAAACAGTTTTATTGTTTAATTTTTGTTTGATGTATGCCACCCAGAGTCATGTTGTTTGAGTTGGAAAGTCTCATAAAACTAATTAAATAACTGAAAACAATCCGGCTCTTCTATTTCTGCATCCTGCATGGTCATGAATTTTCTTCCTTGTGGTCACCATATTCAGGAATCCCTAGCTCCTGATTTTTCTCCTCACAACATGTTGTTTGAGTAACACCAAAATCCCTTCCTCAAATGTCAGCTTTTTGATAGTCAATATTAGATTATCCTAGATGGCAACAAAGAGATTACACACGGTAACTCTTTGCTGCCTTCTAGTGGGAATCTGGTCAAACCATAGTTCTAAGGAATCTAAACAAATTTCAATAATTTATACGGTACAACAAGTAAGTTAAAAAAGAACAAAATGTGGAGTTCATAAGTAACCAAAGCATTATGCATGTCATCTGGAGGGGAATTTTCACAGGTTAGTTGATCTTAGGAAAGCACCTATTACAGTCCTTACACTGCCACATATTAAAGTTGAATAGCCAGTAGTCAGCACAGGAATTTCAGATTGTGGGGCAGCAAAATATATACTATATCTTATTCTTATTGATCTGGGAAGGACGAGAGCAAAGCAAAGCATCTGTGTGGATGTGGCTTAAGATGAGTGAAACCACAAATATTAGACTTGTGGTAAAATACTCATAATTGCATCCCATATTTGATGCATATCTCAGACATTTTTCTAGTTTTGCGTCATGGAATGGAATTAACATGATGAAATATTTACAATATATTCCGAACATTTTCAAGGAGGAAATGAATCAAAAGTATTGTGAGAAAACTACCGTAATAATCTGATATGTAACTCACCCAACTTTCCAAACATAAAATACTCAGCCATATACCAAGTTAATTCTAAATTAAATCAGAAGAGGAATTCAATCAGTTGGAACCTTTAAGTAAAGTATGAATTAGATTGTAAATAATCTTCACATATTGTCACTATGAATATGAATATTTCCATTACAAGAATTTGATGAACTATATGTTGCTCTTCACCTTTTGCAATTAAGCAAAGTAACAATTTAACTACAATATGTTGATATATATGAAATTGATCGTTTCATAGAATAAAATGAGAGACCAGGTCATTGAGTTTGTGGAACCTCATCTGAGATTATCTAGTCCACAAAGAGGATTACAACAAAAATATTTTCTAGCCAATCATGGAGTAGAGAGCTAAGTATTCCTACTCCAATCTGTGCCATCTACTTTGCTATTTCATCTTGAAATATCTTCTTTGTCTTTTTAATCTACTTTTGCCAGCACATAATCCATCAACAAGACAGGGTACATGAAATTATGGGAGATATGTTTCCCTTAAGGACTCCTGCAGAGTGTCTCCAGTCTATTGCCAGCTAAGAGAACAAAGAGAAGATAACCCTAACTACAAGAGAACAAAGTT
Organism: Pareas carinatus; assembly: GCA_032468095.1. NCBI lineage: Eukaryota > Metazoa > Chordata > Lepidosauria > Squamata > Pareidae > Pareas > Pareas carinatus. The sequence goes on along the minus strand of JANHFO010009717.1, from coordinate 23,682 downwards.
GAAGATAACCCTAACTCATATCCTTTTGATACATGGTGATCATATTGTCTAGTATATCAGTGAGGCAAAAACGATCACCAATGTAATGAAAGAGAGAATCGGGAAAATAAAAATGTTTGTGTTAAAGAGCAAGATTATAAAACAAAAGAAACAGTGTAACTGTAGATTTTAATCCAGTCTATAAAAGAAATGCATCCGTTTAGATGGAGCCTTTCACCTAAAAATCTATATGCCGCCAGCATCTTTACACTGAAATAGGCACAAACATTTCGATTAATTAACTGCTTGATATAGAAATATTTACAATAGTTACAACATAAATGTAAAAGATCATTAAGGTTACTGATGGTGAGAACTACTATTCTTAGCATATTATAACTGCTTCTATATTATAAACATGTTGAGAAGGATGCTCTCCAGTACTCTTTACTGGTAAGATGGGCAGACAATAAATTTAATAAATAAAAAAAATAATAAACATGGTTCCAATATACACCCGACCCAGAATTATGAAGCTCTATGGATGAGATGAAAATGAGACTGAAATGGACAAGGTTTCTCTTGCAAACGAATTGTCATTCTGTACAGTTCAGTGTCCATTTTAAATTCACCTATATATAAATGTATTTTGGCATTTTACTACAATGTTAAAATGCTCTTAGCTATCTAGCAGGTTCAATGTAAAAGTATTTGGGCTTAACCATTTCCAGTTTTTCCCACCTTTGTGATTTCTGGTTTTTTCCCTCTCTCAAAACTTTCAGAAGGAGACAATCATAACATCCAGGTATCATTTTGCACTATGGGCTCAGAATGCTTCAGATTTTAGGTTTGCATACTCTACTCTGCCTTTTCCTTCCTGATTCAGTCATGAAACTGAAACCAGAAGTGTTACTTTGAGTTTGCTAGTAGCTAGAATTTGGACTAGGAACTGGTTTAATTTTTGATAATATAACATCTAACTTACCAAGGTAACTTGGATTTTAAATGTAGCCTAGGAAAGAAGGTAGTATGAAGAATAACTGCAGTATGTTCGTAAATGAGAGATCATACTTTCCTCGATTAAGAATTGTTCTTTTTCAGTAAGGCAGTGTCAACTCTAGTCGCTTTTGGATATACTAACATTACACAAAAGAAACTACATAAAATTTAATGCTGCATCCAGCTCACCTGAATTACATTTTTAAAACAAAATTAAAATAAATTTGTTTAGAACTTTCCTTCTACTAGCAGATAATCCCCTAAATAGAGGAACAGGAATTGGACACATTTTCTACCCCTCCTGTATCCTCATTTGCCTACCAAAATTTGCTGTAGGAAGCACCTGCATACACACATGGACTTGTGTGAACTACAGACAGTAGAGGGGAATAAGCATGTTTCCTCTTTCTCTTGTGCTAACAAAATCCTCTGGTGAAGCTTAGTTTCATTTTTAAATGGGAAGGCACCTTTCTTTCATGGATGACTACTTAGGATACAAAGCATTGTGCAATTAGTAAACCTATAAAAATAGCTAAGTGTCACATTGGAATAATTACAAGTTGCTAAGCAGCCTATAATGAGCAATTATTACATGCACAGAAAAGGAATTGTAGCTGATATTTTCGATCACTAATTTCAACCAGAGAGGTGGCACCTGTCTTTTCCTGCAACTGAAAAGTTTGAAGCCTGCCTAGAACAAACTTGGTATCTCCCTATATTCAGCAGGGCTTAGTCTGCTTAGTGCTACATAGGATCAGGTGTGGAAACTAACACATGGAATTTAGCTTCACTTCCAACATCCCTATCCTTAAAGCTCCCTGATTAACCCTGACCAATGATTGAGTAAAGTTGGATTCCCAGTGCCGCAGTGGTCTTGTTGAATGAATAGAAAATTCTTCCCATCTTTCTCCTTAATACAAGAAGTTTTAACACTGAAAAATGAAGAGGTTCCCTGGGGAAAGACCACACTCATAAACTTTCAACACTTTTTGCTCTCACATGTCTGATCAGTTCATACTACGGAGAAGAATTTATTTTCAGACAACATGGTTATTTAACTAAGCTTTACAACCTTTGAAGCACACAATGATCAGAATAGGGACGGGCTAGCATAGTGGAAAGCAGGTAGCAAACCATTGGATAGTTCAGTTTTTTTTTTATTTACAAGAGATTCAGATTTATTTTAATGGCAGCATATAATACTTTTGGAAGTATTCCAGAAGAATATATAGTGTTAATGCTACTTTTAATCATATTATAATAATAAAAGAGATCAGGTTTGGTTTTAGTACTTAAAATTACACTATCTGTATGCAGCGAAGAAAGAAAAAGCACCAGTTTTTGTGTGATAATTAGTTATCATGTGTTCTGTCTGTCATCACCATGTTTCACTGTAGGCACCATGCGTTTTTCTTTATACTCCTCACCTTTGCGACATCATTGTTTATAAGTCATCAGTACCAAAAACATTTATCTTGGTTTCATCACTCCAGAGTTCAGTGTCCCAGTAGTCTTCTTCTTTTTCAGCACGGGGCCTGCCAAATTCTATGCGGGCTTTTTTGTGCATGGCCTTTAGGAGAAGCTTCCTTTGTGGAAAACACCCATGCATGCCATTCCTCTGCAATGTACGCCATATTGTGTCACAGAAAACAGTCACCCCACTTTGTTTTCTACTTCTTTAGTTGACTGTAGTGAACTTGCATGGTGATTTTTTTCAACCCTTCTCATCAGAAGAAGCTTCTGTCAAGGTGTTAAATTCCGTGCACAGTCTGGACATCTCTGTGAGATGATCCCAGTTTCTTACATTTTTGTATCACTTTTGCTATAGTATTCTGACTGATAAGTAAAGCTTCGCTGATGCTCTTGTAGCCTTTTACCTTTCTTGTGAAAAGAAATTATTTTCTTTCTCAGGTCTTGTGACATTTCTCTTCCATGTGATGCCATTGCTGACACCATGAAATGAGAAGGGGTTTTCTTTGTTCAGTAATGCCCTTTTATAATCAACTGTCTGCTGGACATCTGTTTAAGGAATCATTAGACTCACCTGTAGTTGAATTCATATTAAATAGGATTTTGTTGTCTAAAATGTAGCTTTGCTCGGAAGACTTTTATTGGGGTGTATTCATTTTTGCAATATAGTCTTAAATGAATTTGTTAGGAAAAAATTGTGTGTTTGTGCAAATTACCAAATCTTATTTGCAACCACTGGCCCACATTTGTGAAAGTATTTTGTAGTATAGTATCCCATAGGAAATGTTGATTCTGAAAGGAAAGGTTTTCTTACAAATCTGCTGGAGTATACTCATTTATGCTGAACCCTGTACATTTTAAAGTTGCAACTCAGCTAGAGTTTTTGGCCAAAGTAGGTGATTGTGGACAGTAGCAATTAAAACGTTGCATACGTTGACCAATATGCAAAGTATAAACAACTGTGTTCCATCTGTTCATTGTCTCCTACAACAGCCCCTAATACTTCTTGAAGACCTGATCTGTATCCATAAATCTGCAAGATCATTTGATGTAACACAAAGAGTTATAACTAGAAATTAGAACTTGCTACAACAAAATACATGAACAAACAAGTAGTTTTACATGAGATTTCATTGAGATTGGGGGGGACTTGAGGGGAAGTCCAGGAATTAAGACAAGTTTTTGCAGGATGTTGGGATGTTAACTCTATTAGATAAGTTGTGCAACAAATCCAGGTCAACAAGATTGCTTTAATTTTCCAAGTTAAGAAGATCAGCTATAAAGGCAGAAAGCTTCTACAATTCCCTCTAAGAACCAGCCCTGACCATAACTGCCAGTTATTTCTTCAGGCATTGGTATGACACAATGGATGTGCTTCTCCCTGGCAGGTTATGTTTTTATATTTTTCTATTTGTGGTTTTATGGAATGTATTTTTATTATTTGGTGATGCACCCTGTTGTTATTTGATGATGAGTCATGTGCTAAGTGGGTGGCTAAACAAATTCATAAATAAAGGAAATAAAGCCAGCAAAAGAGCTGGAACCATTAAGTATCCCAAATAGGATAATCTACTTCTGGGATAAATCTTACTGCAACAAACTCCTACCTCTCACAGTACAAGTGCATTCCCCTTGAGGCCAAAGTAGTTGACTTGACAAAAAGCAAGAGATGTAAAAAGATTGGTAAATGAGATGGGGGAATAATATGTTAGTCTCTCACTTCTGAGTGACAATTCCTGCTCTGTCATAGAAAATTAGATCTTGGGGAAGAATGGTGTCAGACTGAAGAAACAATCTTTTTGAAGAGAATAATTCCCTAAGAGCTGAAAAAATATATCCTGCCCTAAAAGCAGGGCCCGGAAGCTTGGGACAGTGAATGAATCAATAATTAAAACTACAAAGATGGTTCAATGCTGGATATATGGAATGTTATTGTAGGAAAAGAAGAGGCTGAGCTAGAACAACAGGTTAAATGTGGGATCAGTTTAGAGTGATTGATTTCTCACAAAATAATTAAATCCAGTCCATGCATTCTGTTGATCCTTATCTAGCATCAACTTAACTTTGAGTTAGTTGACTAAATTCTTGTATTAAAGGTAGCAATTATAAACTTTTTTGTGCTTTGAACTCAATGAATGCTCCTGGTTATTTGCACCTGGCAGTTCTCTGCGTCTATGAAAAGTTATCGATAATATATGTCATCTAGATAATCTAATAATCAATCCAGCATAGAGTATGGAAATCAATTTTAAATTGCTAAATAGAAATTTGAAGGGTAGAATTTCTAAGATTCTATATTTCTCTATTACCTGCTTGCGTAAGGTAGATAAGTAGAACTGAGATATTGCAATTTATGGATAAGCTAAATGAGAAAGAAGAAAAAATTTATTAAGCATTTGGGAAGACATTTTATGACAAACGAATCACATGGGAAAGAAGGTATCCACTAGACTGGAATAAAATTGGTCTGTTAATATTAACACTCAAACTTTTAAGCTAAACTGGAAAATGGATGAACAACATTTAGGTTATGAAAATAAGTTAGTAACCAGGAAAAAAAGGTCCTACAAGGAGTTGTTACATCAGGAGTCTAGAAAGAGGGTAATATAACAAGTCAAGAAAGAAATCTCCAGAGTTAGTCGAAGAAATCATACCTGTTCTGGGCAAATAAAAAACTTTATTAAAGATAAAATTATTAAGCACACTCAAGGACATAATTTGCTAAAGAGTAATCAAATTTGAATGCAATTGTTTTTCCTTACCCTTTTAGAAGTATCTGAACATCAATAATTGTGTGGATAAATGTGACCGTTTAGACCAGCGGTTCTCAATCATTTCTTCACCATAGACACCTCTTAAATACCTTTTGCAGCCAAGGACCATGACTATGGACCACCAAGGCTTAACTCAAGATTTAAATTATAACATTACTTCATGCTTTCGTGGACCCCCTGTGATGACCCAGGGGTCCACAGACCACAGGTTGAGAACCACTGGTTTAGACTTTTAAAAGACATTTGTCAAAGTTCTTCACTAAAGGCTCTTGAACAAATTACAAAGTGATTCACTTATGGAAGAAGAACTGATTAAACAAAAGAGAAAGCAGAAAATATGGATTGGGGTTTATTTTCACAATGGAGGAACATACACATTGAGTTCTCAAGGATCTTTAATAGGATCAATAGTTCTAATTTATTCATAAATGATGAGTTACAGATGAGCTGAAAGGTGGCCATGTTTGTTGGTGACATCCAAATATTTAAAGAAATCAAAACAAAAAAGGACATTGAATAACTCCAACTGTTCTTCCCAACATTGAAGAATAGACACTAAAATGATCAGGGCAAGCAAATGAAAGGTGATACATTCTGGTAACAAATCCCAATTACTGTATATTATATGAAGAAGTGATTGATTTGTCTGTTCTAGATCTCCTTTTGCAATCTACTTCATGGGATGGCCTCCGGTCCTAATCTTTTGAGAGAACAATCTATGCATGATTTCATGATGATCAATGTAAGCAATATTTATAACTACATATTCTATACAATGTGGATTATTAGGTGTACTGATGAGTGAAGTCTCTTGATACTATACACTAAGCAATATAAGAGAACTGGGAAGTTGCTAGTGCTTCTGATCTGTTCTAGGCATTTTCTTGACCCTGCTGGAAACAGAATGTCGCTCTAGATTAGATTAGATTTTCTAGATTTTCAAAACAGTGTTTTGCATGCTGGCTGAGGAATTCTGGGAATAAGTTCACTTATCTATGTTGCCAAGTTTCAAAAACACCATTCTAGATCAATCTTTTCAGCTGATATTTATGTGCTTTTATAAACCAAATTAAACCAACACTTTTATATAATGAAGCAGAGTTAAGACATCTCTGCTTTTCACTTTTCTGGAATGTCATTAATTGTAAGGAGAAACAAAATGAGACTAGCCTTTAAATAGAAGGCTGTGCTAAGTGCTTAAGTCTGTTTTGGCATCTGACCACTATTTGGCAAGCTTGAACAAAGATTGGTTAAAAACAGAGGGTTAAGCACAGCTGGACACAAAAAGAAGCTAAAGTCATTATTTTATTAATGGCATCTAGTATTGTGGTATACATCATGTGTTACTGAACTGGTGGTTTTAGGCTTATTTCAGCACTGCTCCCCTCCAGTCGCCCAAGTCAATTAAAGATGAAACACACCCTAAGGTGAGAGGTTTTAATTTCTTATGTCCTGTTCAACAAATGATGTTGCCAGACTAACTTGGGCAAATATATATCCTATGTTAAATGTTATATAAAAAAACCAACAGTGTAAGCAGCAGAAGAAAAATGAAACATGTTCTTCATAAGAGAGTGAAAGAAGTAGAGTGTAACTGTTTTCTTTGGAAATTGGTGTATTTGATCTGGTTAGAGTCATGCCTACTTTCATACTACCAAGATGTAATCATGAACACTCTGTTAATTGTTTCAGTTTAAATCATTTTCAGTCAGCCTTTAACATGAGGTTCTTTTTACTTCAAAGACATTAAAAACAGTTGCCCACAAACCCAGGACTGGGTGGGTTAGCAAATGAACACATACCTGATCTTCATAAAAGGATACCATATTTTTTTCCAGACAGAAAATCTTCCAAGATCCAGACTTGGACACAATTCTCTAAGCATTCACTGAACAAATATTTTTAATGGTCAAGAAAAAAAAGATGCACCCAATTTCAGTTCAGCATCAGTTCAGCTATAGGCAGGATAGAATTTAATTATTAGTTTTAATACAACACTATGTTTCTCAACCTTTCTGGCTTTGCGAATTGGCAGAGGGAATGGGGGTGGTTCCGCAACTTCATTTGCATGAGCAGTAGGCAAGCACGCCTGCCACACATGCACGCTTACCCGCTGTTCGTGCAAGTGGGGATGTGTACACGCGCACATGCTTGACCACTGCTTTGGGCGGCCCAGTTCTGAACAGCTGACAGCCCACGGGATCAGAAACCTCTGTAATAGTTGCATGACTCCCACTTTTCATTAAAGACAATGTTCAAAGCAGGTTACAATAACAAAACCAAAAAAAATAGCTAATGAAAACACAAAAGCAAAGAAGACGCAATTTTACACACACCAATTAAAAACGAAACAGCACTCACAAAACTAAAACCTACTTCAGCAAATAATTATCAGGTCTTCATAAGAATAAATTCGCCTGTTAGCAGAAGGTTAGCAATGAAGGATCTAATTTTCAATGGTAGAAAGCTCCAAAAGAAATATAAAAGAAATATATGCTCATTTATTATACAAATTTATACAACTAATTTGCGATTATACAAATTAAGGCATATGAGGAAGGAAGGGAGGGAGGGAGAGGGAGATAGATAGATAGATAGATAGATAGATAGATAGATAGATAGATAGATAGA
>JANHFO010009717.1:0-10150 GCA_032468095.1 Pareas carinatus | reverse complement strand
CTGTTCACCGCCCTGAGTCCCTTCGGGGAAAAGGGCGGTATACAAATCAAATAAAATAAATAAAAATAAATAAATAATGATCTACCAGGTTTTTTTTTACACAATCAGCTAACATTTCCAAAGTACTAAACTTAAATTCAATGGCAGTTTCTACCTAAGTGTCTTTGAGAAATACAGTCAATACTAACAAAACTAAAACAGAAGCATTCTTACATTCTCTAATACTCAGACCTCAGAAACAAAAGGCTGAATGATAAAAGAGGCATAGAATGAAAGACAAGGGAACAAAGTTCAGAGGCTATATTTGCTTTTTTCTTCCTTTCTTTTATACTATAAGAAGCCATGCTGGTGCAGTGGTTAGAATGCAGTATTGCAGGTTGACTCACTGTTCACTGCCAAGAGTTCGATCCTCACCGAGTCACAATTGACTTACCCTTCCATCCTTCCGAGGTCAGTAAAATGAGGACTCAGTTTGTTGGGGGGGTAAATCTCTTAGAGAGGGCTATAAAGCACTATGAAGTAATATATAAATCTAAGTGTTATTGCTAATGTGAGTACTCAAATAATAACAGCATAGCTCTTCTTTTACCGAAATAAGCTTCCAGGATCCATTTTGTTTTTTTCTTGTGTCCATATCACCTCAGAGTCATATAACATTAAAATCCATTCCTTTTCCATGATGCAAAGCGACAGATATTTTAAAGGAAAGAAATCAAAACTTTACAAGGAAGGTAACAGATTCCAAGTTCTCCAATGTTTATATTCATATATTCATGTATTTTGCTATATATCCTGTACATACCCAAAATATGGTTTACTACAATATATTACTTCTGTAAATCTGTTAAGATTCAGTTAGGACCATTGTCACATTAAAAAAGCAATTGACAAACCTTAATTCATTCATCACAGAATGCGAATGTTTGACCACAGCAGCAAATGATCAAAATAACTGGTTCTTACCAGTTTAAGAGAAAATTCAAAACTAGATAAATACATTCCACTTGTACTGAATGTGGTTTATTTGCTGCATTTTCATATTGTCTTTCATTCTGCTTAACTAGAAAATATTACTAAGAAGGACAAAGCTCCACTGTGAGCATCTCTCACTAAGTAAAAATAGAAATATCATCTGAAAACAATTTAATGTACAGTACTTTCTCTTCTCTTCTTAGGCAATCAGTAATTTGTAATAAAGCATTCAGGAAATAAAATTATCCAAAATTAAAAATACAACGCTATGTAGCTCTAGTTATGACCATTTGTTCAGTGGCTGTTCAAAGTTATGACTATGCTCAATGAATGTTATTTACATCTGGTCCTCTAAGTTCCAGTCATTGCCACAAGAGATACTTGATAAGACCAGCTTCACTACATAACAAGCTCTCTGCCAAAAATGAACAAAAAGAACAAATATAAAAAAATGGAAAGAGGGCTTGGAAGTAGAGCAAAATACCAGCAAATACCAGAATCTGTAAAGATGGAGTTAGTAACCTTAAGATTTAGAATGAACTAAGACTTGCAACAAATGCTAAAGACATCAAACAAAAGTTTCTTTCCACATATAAGTATCAAGAGGAAAGCCAAGGAAATGATAGGTCCATTAGTGAGAGAAGAAAGTAAGAAGGTAACAGGCAGCAGAGAGAAGTCAGAACCTCTTAACTCCTATTTTGTATGTCTTTACATAAAAGGAAAAAAAATCAACCTGTCAAAAGTAGCATCATAGGAGAAAGAAGAGGAATGCTGGTCCAAATAGGTAAGGTGCTCTGAATAGGTCCAACTCACCTGGACCAGATGGTTTACATCCCAGGGTACTGAAGGAACTGGCAGATCTGATCGCAGAAACCATTGGATGAAATCTTAGAGAGCTTCTGAAGCATGGAGATTAAAAAAGATTTGATGTAGTTCTAATTTTTAAAAATGGGGCAAAATATACCCCGGAAACTATAGACCAATTAGCTTGACATAAATACATAGGCAAATCCTGGGAAAAGGTAATCAAGCAGTGGGTTGAGCACCTAGAAGTGAACAAGGTAATTACTAGAAGCCCGCATGGGTTTGTTAAGAACAGGCCATGCCAAACAATTCTTATTGCCTTCTTTGAAAAAGTAACTAACTTAGTGGACCAAGGAAATGCTGTATATACAATATACTTAGATTGGGTCCTATCCTACAAGATGCAATTCAGTGGCAATAAAAGTAAAGTTTTAAACTTAAGTACAGTTACAGAACAGGTAGTACCTGATACAGCAATAGTGTCTATGAGAGGGATCTAGGTGTTCATGTATGTCACCACTTATGAGTCAAGGGCATGTTACATCTGCCAATCCCGAGGTTGCATCAACTGATGATAGTATCAAGATCAAGGGAAATGATACAATTTCTCTATACTGCACTGATGAGGCCACATTTGGAATACTGTATCCAATTATGGTTAACACAATACAAAAAAGATGCTGAAGTCCTATAAAGAGTACAAAGAAGAGCAACAAAGATGATAAATGACCTGGAGGCTAAATCCTATGAAGAATGGCTAAAGGAACTAGGTATGTTTAGCTTAATAAAGAGAAGACTGAGGAGAGATATAATAGCAGTCTTCTAAAACTTAAAAGGCTGCCAAAGAGAAGCAGACTTCAATCAATTCTCCATAACACCTAAGAGAGAACAAGGAGGAGATTCAATCGAAAAATAAGGAGGAATTTTCTGACAGCGGGAGCTATTAACCAGTGGAACATTTTGTCTCTTGGTCTTATGGGTGCTCCATCACTAGAGATTTAATGAAGAAATTGAACAAACATTTGTCCAAAATGATATAAAGACTCCTGCCTTGGGCTGGGGCCTTGGACAAGTTGACCTCCAAGGCCCCTATGGTTCTATAATCTCTGGCTTTCTGCCAAAACTGTAAGTGGTGTGTGAAATAAGCCTGAAAATGGGAAATATTTTGCTGTCTCAGAAGACTGAATACAACAGTACAAAATTTGCAACAAAATTTGACCAGAAAATAATAAGAATATCTGAATTTAATGAGACTTTCTTCTGAGACATGTCACAAGTCTGTGTTGTAAAATTCTCAGTTTTGCTATCTGTACTTTTCTCACTTTACTTGTGTTTGAATTGGATTCAATATTATACATAGCATAGAATCATTCCTTCTCCATTTTTCTTCCTCTCACTTCCTCTCTTTGTCTTTAATAACGGAAATGGATTATGATGTCTAAATTAGTGGACAAAAAACCCCTACACATCTGGATTGCTATTAAACACATTTAATTTACAATAATAATGAGATCTGAAAAGTAAATAGTGTGATTACATCTGATTTAAATAATACTAAAGATCTCAATTACTTGCAAACAATCCTACAGCTACTTAATTTGTCAGTAATATTTTAGTCTCATTGGGTATATTGTCAAAGAGAAATACATCTCTGTCAAAATCAGTGTGATTTTATCCGATGCTCAAGCAATTCACGTTTCAGAGATTTCACTCAGTTACAGCTTTTCACTTCTTATAATTCTTATTTAAGAGAGAGTTAAGTTTTGGATTCAACAACATTTTCAATGTTTATATCTGTAAATATACCTACATGTAGGATTTTTTTTCTATCCTAATACAAGGTCAGTGATCTTTAAACCTAGTTTTTGTCTATTCTTTATGAGCAATTCTGCAAGTAAGATCCTTTCTTTGTTTCACAATCTGATTTGAAAGTTGAAGAATACACCACATGGAGCTCCTATCAACATACTTACTTGTTTGCTATATTGTTTGTGTGCCAACACTAATGATTGTCAGCATGCCTGTGGAAAGAGTATTAGTTCCCAGCTGCTCACAGACAGTAGGTAGTGGTCAAAACATTATTCTGTGAGTTTCATAAAACAAGCATATTGTTTTAGTCTGGAATGGCTATTTGCTCTTTCTATATATATATATATATATAGAGAGAGAGAGAGATAGTTACATTCTGAATATGTTTAAAGAAAAGAATATATTTGATATAAGGAAAACATTATTATTTGAAATGTTGTCTACAACAAATCTCTTCCAAAAATTATTCTACCTTTACAAAAAAAGAGGAACATTTTGGATGCCATAATGAAATCATTTATTGAAGAATTACTTAATTGATGCCAGCCAGTACAATTCAAGAATGAGAAAGATTAAACTTTGAGAGTAAGATAGCATCCAAACATGTTGAATTAAACTCAAGAGTAAGTGTTCTTAAGGGATAATCTTAAATCTTGTCTCAGTTATTTTAATTGTGCCCATAAATGAAGAATCAATAAATAATTTTCTATAGAATGAAATATAGAATATGAAATATTCTAAAAGATAGCTTGAAATGCTAAGATGTTAATGCTTGATTTAAAATTTATCTCTATCATATATGTATATGAAACTCTTGGTATTGTTCATATATATGGTATATATGAATCTAACTATAAAACAAAGCTAATATTCTGATCATAATAACAGAATAGGTCTCTTCTGTTTCTCTCATTAACTATAGTGTATAAAACACAGCCATTACCACTTGCTAAAGAGAAGCAGTGTTGTAATTCAAGAAGTATGTGATATGAAGTTGTAGTTGGAGAAGACAATCAATGATAGACATTGTTTTAATTCTCATTTCAGCATAAATATGAATTATTTTCCATTATTACAACTTTAAAATCTATATGAAAAAAATTCTATAAGAGAACCTGATATTACATTTTGATACGTCCATAGTGAATGCAATTAAGCTGTCTGAATCATGCCTGGATTGCAACCTTTAATACGACATAGCATAATATTCAAGTAAATGATTAAGTTAATGCAAACAATTTTAATTAATCTTTTCCAGCAGAAAGACAAACTGCATTTCCACATAGCATCATTTTGCTCTGCAACCTCCATTACCCCTCTGGAAATGGGTTGGAGGGTGATTATGCTCTCTATTTCCACCATAATGAATAATAATTACTTAACAATGAGTCACATTAATGAGTTATGCCGAGATGAGGGGGAGTTAAAGAAAAAAAATCCCCTCCCATGGTGATGATTTTAGCCTTCATGGTAACATTTTAAAAAATATAATTAAGTGAAGATTGCTCATTTGTGTATGTGTGGATTTATAGTGTAGGATACATATACTTTGGAGCCCAACTACGTGTACACTAATCTGTCTTAAATGCAACATTTAATAAGTAAATACACACATAAAGTGAGGAACATCATTTTGACTGGGATTCTAGAGAGGGTTTCAAGCCTCAAAGCTAACAGTCTTATAGCATGCATTATCAGAAATATTTCTTATGGCCTTTCCTCCAAATTTGTTTAATTTATTAATCAAATTTAACTCACTGAAAGCAATTCTAGGCTGGATCTAATGTAATTTGGAGGAAACAGTGTTTCATGAAGTGGATGCCATGTCAGGGAAGGCATGTCTCCTGAGCCCCATCAAATCTAAGTCCCTAGTTCTTATTGGAAATAAACTGCAAAAGGATTGTTCCATCACCAGAAAAACACTCTGAAAACTCTGAAAAACAGGACAGAATAAAATTAGGTATATAGAGAAGACAGAAAAAGAAAGATTGAGATTCAGGATGGTTTGATCAATCCAGGCTTTGCAGACAAAAATATTCTAGAAAAAAAATGTCTAATGCAACCTTACGAACTCAAGCATTGATGACCGCTTCACTTGAACCTCCTCTTCAATGTGGCCATGTATATGAGGCCTCCTGCCTCATGTATTCTTGCGCATATATGTACTCAAGTAGACACAGCATGAGATAGTAGCATAATTAACATAGATTGATATAATGAGTTACTCGGTTATACCGAAGTATGTACGTCATATATGGCTACAGATGGATGTGCTCTATATGGTTTTCTCACTTTGTATATTAATTCCAACCCAACAGAACCTATGTGTGGCTTAGAATTGTTTTTCTGCTTGCCAGTCCATCTACAAAAAAATATTTCCAAAGCAAAATGGAAAGGGATCAAAAGTGATGTGAAGGAAGCCAGCAAGAAAGGCTACATTCAAAAATGGGTCTGATTCAGCTGAGGACTGCAAAAACAACAATCTTTTTTTTACCTTCTGCATCCTTAGGGTGATATATTGGGGTACAGCTTAGAAAGATTCTGAGTCCATCATACTAAGTCTCCTCCCTCCTTTCTATTCATATGACCTACAGCAGAACTATTTTATGGGATTATTTTATGTTAATCTAACTGATCATCCACTCATGTTTTTCTCAGCTCTTTAAGTGCCCCTGTTCATAACTGTTCAGCAATAAACAATGACTGTGGTGGCCTTCTTTAATGATGTAGAATTGTGTTCTATTAAATACTTTTGCTTTATATTAAACAATTAGTTACAATTTGTGATATACAATCCATATTCAGAACAAGTTTTTGCTGAACAGTATGCAAGTTTACTGACTAGTAGACTCTTGCAATGATACTGGTCAATAAGGTGACATAATTATATGAGATGGCTCTTTGCGTTATAGTAATATAATTTGTGGCTTCCCCAAAAAAATACTGTTGTCTCTCACGAGTCACCTATTTTATAGCTATGTTCAAACAGTGATTGCCCATAAGTAATAGGCAGGCTCTGTTTATTCAGAAGAAAGGCCAGTTGTGTTCAGTAGAACCAATTCCTCAATAAATGCGTATGGGGTAACAAATGTGCAGCTGTATGATTCAACAAAATGATTTCATACTGTTTTTAAACCTATTTCAATTTTCCTTTACAAATACTATTTCCTGCTGATCATGAAACACTGATATATCAGCATCATGGAAAAAGGAAGAAAAATTAAAAACTATAGCATAGTAATATAATTATAATTCTGAGGGTTCCTTGGTGTTCTCTGAGATTGTTTTTTTTCATGCAGAGGTTTCATTACACAAAGTAAGTAACATCATCAGTTACCAGTTTGGCTAATAAAATGTCTGCAACAACCAGGTTCGGAAAGCACCAAGAACCTTCATTTCAATCCTAAGTCCAAATATTTTCTCTTAATTGTAATTCGATTTGTCCAAACTGTATTTATAGCACACAGTTGTTATATTTTCCTCCTAAGATTGCAGCATAGAAAGAGCAATGGCAATAAAAGGTAAAGGTTCCCCTGCATGTGTGGTAGTTGTAGGCGACTCTAGAGGTGGTGCTCATCTCTGTTTCAAAGTCGAAGAGCCAGTGCTATCTGAATACATCCCTGTGATCATGTGGCCTGCATGACTAGACGCCAAAGGGGCACGGAACGCTGTTACCTTCCAATTTTTCTACTTACATTTTTACATGCTTTCAAACTGCTACCTCATTCAAACTGGAAGCTCATTCCATTATGCGGCACTAGGGATTCAAACTGCAGAATTGCCGACCTTCCGATCAACAAGCTCGGTGTCATATCTGCTGAGCCACCGCATCCCTCTCAATGGCAACAAACAAATACTAATATATTCGGAAGTAGTGCAGGCCAAGGCTCTTATCTCTTACCTATTATCATTGACATAAAATTTAGTTTTTTGGCAGACAAAAAGAAAATTCTGTTCTTCAAGCGGGTATTCTGAAACTTCACATATATAAAAATGTGCACACACAGACCTAGGACAATGATAATTTTATTAAAATGTATAAAAGTGGTCAGAACTTGAATGTGATAGAAAAAAATAAGGAACTGTCTTTTGCAACATTTATAAATGCAACAGAGCTGTATTTTACTATACATGTTGAAAATTCTGAGCACAAAAAAAAGGACTGCTTTTAGTAGGATTTTGATGCGCAACCAGTTTTAAACAACAGTTAAAATGTATTTCCTGCCTTACGAACAAGATAAAATGTTTCTCAAATCTACGGAAGAAAAACATCTTCTAGACAAAGGAATGGAAAAACACAAACAAGTAGCTTGCTGTGACAAGTGGAATTATTTTATTTATTAAATTTACTATACTACCAAATGGCACAATCTCCTGGCATTTTACATAAAATCAAAATCAATCGAGAAATATGTGAGCATGAAAAGCAACAAGGAAAAGGCTCTTTAAAAAGACCTATGGCAAAAGTATTTTTGAATAAAAACAATATTAGGCCTATCAAGTGAACATAAAGTTCATTTCAGACACTGAATGGTGAATTTTGGGGGGGAGGGGGGGTTAGAGACGCATCCAGGTCTTTAAAGTAGTACACTGAGCTGCTGATACAATACATCTTTAAAATCAAAATTAATTTGATTCTAGGACTCCACCCTGAGCTACATATATTCTCTTCTAAGGTAATTTGATTCTGCTTTGTCTTCAGGTTTTCTGCTTCAAAGTGACTACTGTTATAACTCTTACCTGAAAGGACAGAAGAGCACGGAGATGTGCAAAGATAAATTGCAGGAGACCTAAAACTTAAACCATTGAAAAAAGTAAAAAGGATAACATTCAGGTAGGAATAACCTATTTCAGAAATTGGCTTCGATTTAAGGTAAGCATTGCCATTCTACTTTAGAGTCCCTTGATCAAGGAACTGGAAAATCTCCTGAACAATATAGAATAGGGACTTGCTAGAAAAGGATGAACTGACCCAAAGATGGTGACAGTAACCTTCTCTTTGAGGCAATTTCTCCTAAGAATCTCCATGCTCTGTCTCATATTGTTTAGGAAGTTCTTCAACCTCCAAGAAACTTTTATTGCAGATCTAGACAGCTGGAGAGAAAAAGCAAATAGTATAGTTAAATTATTACCTTAGAATAAAATGTTTCACCTGACAGAAGCTCTCCGTGATCTTGTGCAGAATTTTGTCCATTACTATTTTAAACTGGAGCTTTGGAGTTTAAAACAGGGGCTGAACTGCACAAAGACATGTGGACTATCAAACTGAGATCAGGGGCAAAGGGTCAAAAATACTGAAGAAAACATAAAATGGTCATTTCTACCATATAAAATATTGGCAGTGATGTGTTCTTCAGGGTTCCTACCAATGATTTCATGACAGAAACATAAAAGGCCATGACTTCTAGATTATGTAGCATAGGTGGATCAAAGGCAAAGTCTCTATCATAAACAATTTGGAAAGTACACCAGAATTGGTTTTCCTTTTACTATTCCATTGACTTTTACTTTTTCCATTTTTCTTCATAGTGCTTGCTAATCCTCTGCTGTGTTTTTGTTGCTTTAAAAGAATAAAACAAACTAGCAAGTCTTTTTCTTAAGGGAGTGGATTCTCGTAGTCTCGTTCCGTTCCTATTTCCTGTCATCCTTCCGAGGTCGGTAAAATGAGGACCCAGATTGTTGAGGGCAATATGCTGATTTCTGTAAACTGCTTAGAGAGGGCTATAAAGCACCGTGAAGCGGTATATAAGTCTAAATAATAAATAAATAAATAAATAAAATGTAGAGAAAAGGAGAAAAAAACATCAATATTAACTCTAAAAAGATAGCTTAGTGACAGCTCAGCCTTAAGAAACTTTGACTAGATTGCTGAGGCTGAAAAGAGAGGAATATTCATCACTTTCTTCCTTCTGAGGAAGTCACAGCAAAATTCTATTTCCAACTTTTCAATTGGAAAAAAATGAAAATAAAGGTCAAATGAAAGCTTTATGCTATGAGTAAAAAAGATCTTTGGCATCCTTTGCAGCATAGAAGTTTGCCTTGGGCTAGTTTTTAACAACAAATCTATAGGTTATAAATAGAATATGAATAAAATAAAGATAACATATTTATTCATGCATTTGCCCCAAATTCTGCATCTTTCATACAGTACATTGTGTACAAACTTTCAACAAATTAATGCAGTCATACAATGATGTCTGAAAAACCATAACCAATTATTAAAATACATGGTTTTAATAATAAATTCACACTAGATGTTACTCCTCATAGTTTTCATAGTTTTTTTTAAACATGAAAGCCTGAAATATAAATTGTAAGTCATAGTGCAAATATTTCATTTGTCAAATTAATGTTTCTTTATTTATATATTAAAATTTATAAGAGAATGACTGAATCAGGTGTCATAAATTTAATAAATTTCCATTAAAAACTCAAAATTCTTTACCATAAAACCTTAAAATTATACTATTTGATCAGTATAGATTGATTAAATAAGCTACTCAAACTTTATAATAATGTTGTTTGTTGTACTTGCCATCTAAAATCATCTGAACATTTTTTAATT